>JAVKPL010014049.1:0-118791 GCA_032173675.1 Gastrolobium villosum
GCATCTGCTCGGCTCGCTGCGTCTTGCTCACCAGACATTTGGGAAGGCCCCTGAGCGTTGCCCGACGTGGATCTTGTGTTGGTCATGGTATTATGGGAATCGAATTTTACCGATTCCCACAGACGGCGCCAATGTTAGGTCCGAGGTAGACCTTATTGCTATACCGGATGGTATGCGCTCAGAGATGATGTATATGCCCAACTTACTAGGCTATATGCCGAGGTCCCAATCACTGCGCACCAGCAATAGGCTTTATAACCAGGGGGTGTTGTGTGTGCACAATGAGTGGAATAAGCTAGGCGATTCAGAGGTGTGTACCTGAGATGTTTAGGTGCTTATTTATAGAGGTACCTGGCTCGGCTGCTGAGCTCTGTCGTTGAGATTTCGTCCGACTTGGTCGGCCTCAACGGGCGAATATGGGTCAGTTAGGATTTGGCCATATCCCTCATCCGAGATATTCTCGGAGGGCGGTTGGCTGAGGTCCATCCGTAACAGTTCTTAAGGGGTTTCTTCTGACAATGAAGCGAACGTGGAGATTATCTTCAGACGCAGCACAAGCTGAGTTGTTGTTATTCCAATTCCATGAATCTCTCTCTCCTCAAATCCCAAAGCCATTCACCCTCTCACATGGGTCAACCCGCAAGGTTAACACTTTGCAAAACAATCTCATGCATCGTTTCCTTGTTCACTGCAAAGCCTGCCTTTTCTCACAAAGAGGAACTCATCAAAAAAGTCGTGATTTTGAAGAACGAATTGGTTCGGGTGCATATAAAAGAATAAGATAAACCTATGTGTGAAATATATTTAAAAAAAGTCTCGATAGGAATGTCTGAGACCTAAAAAGTCTCGAATAAGATAAACCAAACTATAAATTGGCACGGGTGCATATATTTTAAAAAAATCTCAAATATTGAAAAATAGATAAAGCTATGTGTGAAATAAAATTAAAAAATTCAGACATAAGAATAAGCATTAAAAGTATTAAACATACTTTTTTTTTTATAACAGTATTAAACATACTTTCACAAAAAAAAAAGTATTAAACATACTATGACTAATGAAAAAGATTTTAATTTTCATAGAAGAATTAAGTAAATTAGGATTAATAAGAAGATTTGATAGTCGACATAGATATGTAGTTTTTATAGTAAGAAAACGTAGTAAAATAGTAAGAGGAAAAAGTAGAATGATAATTAATTATGAAAGATTAATTGATAATACTATAGAAAATGCTTATAGAGGAGGGATATTCTTAGTACTAAAATTTTCTACTACTAACTTATTACCTATTTAATCACCATTGGATCAACATTTTCTCTTTTTTCAAAAACTTTTTAATATTCTCTCTATTTGATTCAATGGTGATTAGATAGGTAGTAAGTTACTAATAGAAAATTTTGGAAGTAAAAATATCCTCCCACATTCTTATAATGCCAAGATAAAGATAGTTTAATCTCTCCTATATAGGGGTGTAAATGGGCTGGGCTGGCCCGGCCCGGCCAACAGCTCAGCCTACATAAAGCCTGGCTTGGCCCGACCTTTTAGAAAAATAGAGTAGGCTTAGGTTTATATGAAAGCCTCTTTAACAAATAGGCTGTAGACCAATTTTGTCAAACCTAGCCCAAAGCCTTGTAGGTTGGCCTATTTAATTTATTAAAAATAAAAATATTTATTTTATGTGGCATGGCAAAGCCGGGCCCATTTACACCCCTAATGATATACATTCTAGAGCTGGAGTATTATGTTGACTCTTTCTTATTTGTCATTTTTTTCTTATGAGAAGTACTAGTGCATGCATGAATAGAACTTTCTTTGCTCTATACAATTATATTTTTTGCTTATTATCTACAGCAGTGGGCCTACAAGTCTTGTAGGCCATGTCGGGCTTTCTTATTTTTATAAATGGGTCGGGCTTGGCCTACAAATAAAGCCTTTAATAGGCCAGTAGGCTAGATAGGCTTAATTTTTTACGTAGGCTTGGGCCAGGAATGCCAAAGCCCGGCCCGGCCCAGCCCATTTACACCCGTACTCCTATATAAGATTGTAAATTTTTTAGTACATTTAATTGTAAAAGTGGGCCTCGCCATTTTAGGTTAAAAGAAGAAACTATAGAGTGAGCAGCATTTACGACACCTTTAGAATATTTTGAAGGCTCTTTGACCTAAAATGAGTTTTTACCCCTTTAATGTACCAATTTGATATTTGATTTCCGATATTTATCAATATGGGTCATTTAGTGTCGTGGGGGACCCAGCGACACTCACACGATTGTGCCAAGTGGCACAATCTCATTACTCCCGTTATCGTAAACTTCAGAAGACTGTAACTTTTGACTCGGGTATCCAAATTAGATAAAAAAAAATTGATTTCATATAAATTTTTGAGATCTACGCAATGCAACAATAGTTCCACAACAATAGTTCTATTTATTAGAGTTGCGACAACACTTGTGCGAGACAATAATTAATTTCAAATTTTGTTTTTACGAAGAAAACAAAAAGAACAAAAAAAGTTGGAGCAAAAATGAGATGTCATTGCGTAGATCTCGAAAAGTTATGTAAAATAAAAAAAAAATCATCTGATTTAGATACCTGAGTCAAAAGTACGGCCTTCCGAAGTTTTATGCTAGTGAGATTAACGAGATTGTACCATTTCGCACAATCATGTGAGTGTCGCGGGGGCAAGGAGGCGACACTCAGTGTCGCTGGGGGCCCACGACACTAAACGACCCCTATTGGTAAATATCAGGAATCAAATACCAAATTGGTACATTAAAATTTTAAAAACCCTCCATTGGTTAAATATCCCATTTTGAATGGCTAGTAACGCCTTTTGGACTTAACAATGCACCTAGTATATATGAGAGAAAATTTGATGAAATCTTCTTAAAAAATATAAAGATTTATGTATTGTATATATTGATGATATTCTTGTCTATAGTAAAAATATAAAAGAAATTATAGGACATTTGCGTGTAATATTTTCTGAGTTTGTTAAACATGGTATTATAATCAGTAAAAGGAGAATGGAGTTAGGAAAAACTTATCTAAAATATTTAGAATTAGAATTAGGAGAAGGTACTGTAAAATTACAACCTCTTATTTCCTAGAAAATTATAGATTTTTCTGAAGATTTAAAAGACTTGAAATGTTACAAAGATTTCTAGGATTATGTAATTATGCTAGAAATTTTATAAAAGACTTTGGCGAATGTTTAGGACCTTCATATAATAAAGCATCCATAAAAGGATAAAGATATTTTAATAATGAAGATAAAAAATTAGTAAGACGGATAAAAGAATTAGTTAAAAATTAGCACTTCCACTAACTACTGATTATAGTATACTAGTAAGAGATGGATCTGAATTATTATTATGGAGAGTTGAACTAAGAAAGAAACCTAATAAATATTATGAAAAGCAAACTAAATATGTAGATATACTAGTGAATAACATAAAGTAAAAAATTTAAGTGCTGTAGATTATGAAATTGAAGCAGTTATTAGCTTTATTTATAAAATGGCTTGGCAAATGTACATTGACATAGCAAAGATGAAAGTGTTGTATAACAGAGGGACGAACATTGTCGGAGGAAATGCAAAAACCAAATGCCATTTGCTGCCTACAAAGAAGAGGTGGGAGGCTTCGAGCGGAGAAAGAAATTCCTTGACACCAAGTTCTTCAACTTCTCATTTGACTTCAAACCTGATCCATCTCAATAATAACAATTAGTTGTCCCTCATGTTAATAAATAAATAAAAAGGAGAAATTAAGAATATTGACATTCCAAAGGAAAGGGTCAAGACAAGGATTAAGGTTAATTACTTACTTTGGAGGCTGTAGGGAGAATAGTGAAGGTCGTAGCACTTTGGATCAATGTGCTTCAATAGTGGCCTCCTCTTCTCCTTATCATAAATTTCCAACGCTGCCTTCACCAAATCGGCAACGGTGTCTTCAGGTTGCATCAGGACCTGTATTGCACCCAAGCTGTTCTCTATATTCACATTCAGTAGCAGTTTCGATGGCTGATGAAGAGAGTCACCACCAGTTTCCATTTGGGTCCGAGGAGTGGAGACAAATCCACCCATTCTGCGAACGAGAACAGAGCCAGGAAACTCTGTGACTTCAATTCCTGCATTCAAAGTTTCAAGAATTAGTCCTTTTTTATTTTTATTTTATATTATTTTTTTCCTCTTGTTTTGCTTAGAGATAAGATATTTGCCTGCATGTAATGAAGTTGGAGCTTGAGAAGGGAAAGTATGGATGGGGCGGGTGTACCGAAAACCGAAAACTGGTTTAAATGCGGTATTGTTGAAGCCTTTCAAAGATTGAGCAGTGGCGACGGGAAGCTTCTTGGAAAGTGCTGGGATTTTTAACTTTTGTTCAGATTTTGGTAAGTTTCTTCACTCGGGGCATCACTTATTCGCTTGAAAAAATATCCCCATTTTGCCCAATTATTTATGATTAATAATTTAATACTGCATTAAATGCAGTTTCTTTTTTATTTTACTAAAAGAGTATATTCTTATGAAAAAATGTTTATCCTTTTAAATGACACAATTTATATTCTTTCACTCTCACAAATAGGTGAAACCCATACTTTTATTTTTTTTGTCAACTCTCTCTTTTTTTATCTATATTTTTCTCTCACAATGACATAACTTTACATCCTTTAAAATGACACACACTTTAACCTATTTTAATAAAGAATTCAAAGTATTTATTATTTTCTTATTTTAATAACTGAAGTCATTTATGATATTAAATGATTCCTGTAAGTAGTACTCTTAAAATAATTATTAGCACAATAAATGTTTTTTGAAATTTTCTTACTTACAAAAATATTAAATATTTTTTAGTGTTCAAGACATCAAAAACAATTTATTCAATTATAATTCCTGTTCAAAATAAATATAAAAATTAGTCATGGAATAAAAAAAAATTATTCTCTATTACAATATTAATATTTTTTTAAATATATAAAACATTAATATATTAAGTTAAAGTATATAAAAATTTCTTAACTAGGACGTGTTAGAAAAAAAAATCTTACGATGTCTACTTGAGGTAAAAAATTACCAAAGTAGAAAAGTCTTCGCAGTTGATTTTATCATTTTAGACAATACCTCCTTTAACTTTCTTAACTAGAGACTATGGTTTATAAAATATTGACATAATATATAACTAATTATTTTATTTATGCTTTGTTTAAGTTATTTTAATTTTATAATAATGATTTTTATTGTCAATAAATAAAAATTCAACATATATTTGAATTCATTTATTTTACTTAAGAAAATTCTTAAAATAAAGATATTTCAAATAAACGTTTGGCTAAAAATATTTTTTAATTCAAAATTGATATAATATTTATAATAAACTTCATTAATTTTTTAGGACAATTTTACTTTTATATTAATTCATGTTTGGTATTTTATTGATTAAAATTATTAATTTCTTGAAGGCAACTTTTCTTTAATATTTAATTTCTTTTAATATATATATATATATATATATATATATATATATATATATATATATATAGGTAGGATCCTTTGACACCGCTGTCAAATTTAAAATTTGACACCTCATCTGATAGCTGTCAGATAAAAAAAGATCAATGGTATCATATGCTTACAAATCAGAGTCGATGATCTTTTTTGATCTAGCGGCTCTCAGATGAGGTGTCAAATTTTAAATTTGACACTGGTGTCAAAGAATCCTATCTCATATATATATATATATATAGGGGTTTACATTTCTGCAGCTGCTGTATGTGCAACAATCAAATACTTGTCATATATATACTTGAAAGCATTAAACGCGAAGAATCATAACCATACAAATGTTGAAAGCATTAAATATGAGGAATCATAACCGTACACCTGTCGTTGTTGTACGTAAAGCGGCTGTAGAAATGATTTTACCATATATATATATATATATATATATATATATATATATATATATATATATATATATAGGAATTGTTTATCTCATTTAACATGAGATAAACTCATTTTCCTACACTCACATATATAGGAGAAAGAATACAGGAGAAGAGAGAAAAAATATAAATGGGTCCCATCACTCAATATGTGTATGTAAAAAAATTATTTTATCTCATGTTAAATGAGACTATATATATATATATATATATGAGGTAGGATCCTTTGACACCGGTGTCAAATTCAAAGTTTGACACCTCTCTAAGAGCCGTTAGATCAAAAAAGATCAACGACTCTGATTTGTAAGCATGTGATACCATTAATCTTCTTTAATCTAACGGCCCTCAGATGAAGTGTCAAACTTTAAATTTGATACCGGTATCAAATGATCCTACCTCTCTATATATATATATATATATATATATATATATATATATATATATATATATATATATATGGGCAAGATATTCTTACACTGGTGTAAGAATTAGAAGTCTTACACTCAATCTTGACCATTGATTCACCTGTATCCAATGACTCACATTACTAAAAAATTTGAGCCCTTAGATATAAGTGAGATTAAAAGTGTAACTTACACTGGTATAAAAAGATCATGACACACACATATATATATATAGGGTTTAATGTTTGTCATTTAAAAGGATGGTCCTTTTAGGTGAATGTAATGTATTTTTTTTAATTTTGAATTACAAAATTTTCCCTCCACTCTCTCTCTCCGATAACTTGTTCCTTTATCTCTCTTAAAGGATATAAGTGTGTGTCCTTTTAAAGGACTCACACTTTTCCCATATATATATAGTCAGGATCATTTTACACCAATGTAAGTTACAATATCAATCTTGTCCATTGATCCTACTTATATCTAAGGGCTCTAATTTTTTAGTAATATGAGCCATTGGATACAAGTGGATCAATGGTCAAGATGGAGTGTAAGACTTCTAACTCTTACTCCTGTGTAAGAATATACTGTCATATATATATATATATATAGTGGGGATATTCTAACTACAAAAATTCTTACTACTAATTTACTACCCATCACATCACCATTGGATCAAAGAGAAAGAATATTAAAAAGTCTTTGAATATAGAGAAAACATTAATCTAACGGTAATTAGATAGATAGTAAGTTAGTAGTGGAAAATTTTGATAGTGAAATCCTCCTCATATATAAAACACAAACTCGAAACTAGCTAATTTGGCTGAAGAAGCACAAAGTAGAAACTTGCTACCGTAAAATCTTTTTGTACTAAAGGGAGGTAATCAATAGGGGGATTTTCAATACTCCCATTGTACAAGTACGTGTATCATTTATCAAATATAAAAAAAAAAAAAAAAACTTTTATATTACCTTTATTTTTATAGCTATTTCCATCTATATATCATATTTTTCCTTTTCCATTAAAGAAGTATGTACTCCTGTTGTATAGAAAATTCTCCCCTCTAAGATCATACATCCTTCACTCTCCAAGGTCTATTGATTATCATTTGAATTATGTTAACCAAGTTAAAAATGGTTTATGGGCTTAATTCACACCTATTCTTCACCAGTTGATCATTGAGCCGGAATCACCTTCCAACCAAATGGCTCTAAAGCCTTTACTTCAAGCTAGTTCTAGTCCCACAAGAACTCCTCAGAATTCAATCAAAGGAGAACCTCTTCCTAGAGATTTTTAGAAAAATCCATCCGTCATCTCCCATGGGATTTTTAGGAAAATCCACCCGTCATCTCCCATCCGTCATCTCCCATGAGAGCCATTATTATACATAATTTTATCCTTTCATATTAATTCTTCTTTAAAAAAAAAAATATAAAACCGATTCTTTTTTTTTTGGTGAAATAAACCCTTTTTTTTGGGTATTAAAACCGATTCTTTTAATTCACTGTAAACATTGTCTTAGTAGTCAAATTCAAGGATAAAAAACTTTTATGTTTGTCGTCTTTTTCTTTATTTTATTGAAGACACTGAAATCAGAAGGACACACTTATTGCAATACTCGGTAAGCTTTATTTGTTTATAGTTGTTGGGCACCGGTATTGTCAATATATATGTTTTTAAGAGAGATAGAATTAGACACAAAGAGGTAAATGTTTCATTGGAAAAATAAAGATAAAATAATATAAAGATGTGAGTCCACTTTTATATTTATATCTCTTTTAAAACGATCTAAGTTTGTTTTCTTTAAATGGAAATATACTTTCTCCTTTTTTTAATGCTAAAGTTTTATATCTTTTTAGGTGGTGGGTTTGTTATTTTTTTCTTGCACCTCATTTTATTTTGAAACTTTTGGTTCCAAGCTTTCTTTTCTGGATCAGTCGCCTAGATCAATCTTGGACCGACAGGTAGGATTGTTCTTAAAGGCCCGTTCCAGGCCCAATATGTTAATCCATTCCCTACTTCTCTAGCACATGTATCTCATGTCCTTATAAGTACAGGGTTCTTACATCATGTGGAGTCCATTTGACATGATAGTTGATAGAGAATCATGGGTTCTAACAGAGACATTACTTAGAAGGATCCTTAGAAGAAAATTTTGATAGTGGAAAGAAAAAGTTGTTCGATTCTTATACGTCACTTTTGGGGTTTAAATATTCCGGATCAATCTCATCATCGAGTAAAAAATAGAAGCTTGTAAAAATATAGGTGTAGCCAACTTGCCTAAAAAAAAATCTTCTCCATTCCCTTTCTTCACCTGAGCCAGATATGTCTAACCGTATCGTATGTTAGATAATTGATGTTGGATCTAGTGCTTTCTCTAAAATTAAGTATTTTGGGGACAACGAATCACTACACATTATATGACAGCTTTAGCCAAAGGGGTGTGTGTGCGTTGTGTGATTATGTAAATAAGTTAAAAAGAGATCAGTCACACATGTGGTCTTTACCTCCTATTTATAGTGCTTACCTCTGGGTTTGTGAGCCTTACTTAGATCCATAACAATTTCCCCCAGCCCGGTAGACTGAGTATTTAGGATGCCGGGATGTCTGAGTCAGGTCCATAACAGTTCCCTTTATAAGTAATCCCTCATTACGAGAGAAGGGATATCCAAATCTCCAGCTTACATAGTCATTACTCTGCTTCTCCATAACTCTAAACGCAGGCATTAGCCGTTGAGAAAGGGCGGACCGGGGGCGCCCCCAAATTTGAAGAAGTATTTTTAACGTAAGTATAATGCAAGAAATCTCCATTTTTTCTCTCCATTAATGTGAAGTAGTTTCCTCCCACACAGAATTTATAGAGCTTCTTTATATTCCCAGGTCCTATATCTATTGAAACTCCTCTAACTCTGAATGCATATTTACTCCCTCAACGAAAGTGAACGAAATGAACAAAAAAAAAAAATAATAAGATAGAGTGCAGTTCAAATTCTTGTTGGCTCAGACCTAGTGGTAACAGTTAGCATATGAAATTAGTATTAAATTATGGGAAAAGATCTGTCTATAATTTTTTTTTTTACAAATTACTCTAAGAGCCTGTTTGGATCCTATTATTTCTAAGTTAGAAGCTACTTATAAGCTAAAGCTAAAAAAAAGAGCTTAAAAAAAGTTAAAAGCTGTTTGGTAATTACAAAAAAAAATTAGTTTAAAAGTTACTTAAAAACACATATTTTAATAAAATTATCTCTATATTTATCTTTATAACTCTTCATTTTTTTTAAAAAAAAACACATAAGTTTATCAACAAAAAACACATAATTCAAGAAAAACAGATAAAAGCTTAAAAAAATTCCTGCCATGAACTTTTAGCTTTTGGCATTTTTCTTCATTATAAAAAAAAAGAGTTTTTCATTATAAAAACTTTTCTCAAAACATGTGTGGCCTAATCTATGCTTACAAGTAGCTTATAGCTTAAAAAAGAGATGATTCAAACAGGCACAAATATTTAATTATTCGTATTTTGGCCTCCCATATATTATGTCTGAAGAGAGAACAAATGTTTAATTTTTAGCCCCCTCAGTAAAAATTCCTGGGTCCGCCACTGCGTTGAGCACAGCCTTCGTTGATTTCCACCACACAAAAACCCCATAAAAATTCTAATTTTCTCATACCTTAATCTCATTGATTCACTGATACATTGAAACATTGTTCCGCCCGTGAGAAAGATTCAACCTCATCATTTAGCGTTTGGTACAATTGAAATTTTTTTTAGTGAAATATGATTACTAGGGATCTGCAAGAAAAACGAGTTAGATAGGAAAGTTAAAAAAAAAAATGTTTGGTTGGGCAAATATTATTGAAAAATTGAGTGAAATTTTGGTTGAAGATAAAATATTGATGGGAAATCGGACTGAAATTACAAAATAACCCTTTACAAAATAACCCTAATGAGAACTAATGTTGAATTCATCAAAGGGTAGTTTTGACATCTCTTATGTTCACCAATGCCCCTGTGATTTGCTTCAGAATCATATATGCCCCTGTGGTTTTTTTGTATCACATATGTCCCTGTGCTTTGTAAAATATAAAAAATCACATAGGCATATATGATAAAAAACATACTCTTTTGCAAACCACATGGACATAAGTGATTCTGAAACAAAGCACAAAGGTATTTGTGAATTTTTCCCTTAAAAATATTACTTTTAACTAAAAGAACCATACTTTAAAGAGACAAATATTTTCCCAAATTTATGTGTGTTTGTGGATTATCTTGAAGATGCATGTCTACGTGAACATGACCATGACAAATTTAGTTAGCAGAATCAGGTGTGTTTGAATGTGTTTTTATATGGATTACAAAAAAAAAATGTGTTTTTATTTAAAAAAAAAAACTATTTTGAGGATAAATTATGAAAATTGATTTTACAGTAAAGAAACAATGAAACTTGTTTGAATATAATTAGTTTTAAAGTTATAAAAAAGTTGTAGTTATTTACATTAATGAATCCTCGTATTTATAAGATTGTCACCGCAAAATAATTTAAAATTAAAATAAAAATCGATTTAATTATGAAAATGTCATTAATGAATCTATATATTTACAAGAATGCCACCGAAAAAAATAACTTTTGAAAATATCCCTTAGTTGTTTTGCTTTTTTCAGTTTTAAAAAAAAAATGCTATTTTGAGAACAGATAGGGGTGTTAACGGGTCGAGCCGAGCCGAACTTTGATCTTAACGGGGCAAGCCTGTATTTAAATGTGTCTGACTGGCCTTAACCTGTTACCTGTCATGAATATAATATTGGCCTGTGGCCTGGTTTATTTACAAAAGATAAAAGCATGTGTGAAGCCTGTCTTAGCCTGTTAGCATGTTAAAGAATAAAAATAAGAGACCAGAATTCCATAAAAAATCAATTTCCAGATAGAAACTTTGGCTTCCAATTTACAACAATAATTTACAAAGTCTACAATAAATAAATAAAAATTAAAGTAAGAGAAGGTAGATAACAGGTTATATTATCTTAGCCCATTATAAAAAAAGTGCCAACAAAAAAAATAAAAATAAATAAATAAATAAATTGACACAAACAAGCAGTGCACAGTGGAACAAATGAGTTTTTGTGGGTTTGTTTGTGTGAATGAGGATGAAGGATAATATAGAACAACACTAGTAATTCCATAAATATACATAAATTCAATATATATCCAAATAGCATAATATAAAACAAAATCATTCAAAAAGTCTGTTAAACCAATAAAATGAGGTGAAATAAATTGATGAGAGAGAGTTATTACAAGTAGTATAAAAAGTATAAATAAATATTTATATACTAGGCTAGCCTGGGAGGCTCTAAGGCCGAACTTCTGAATTAGAGCCTAAGGCCTTTTTATTAAACGAGCTTTTATACAAGTACAAGCCTGGTTCCAACACGAGCTTTTATTAAACGAGCTCAGGCCTTTACGAGTTGAGCCAAAGGCCCCTGAAAGGCCCCCGCCTCGTTTACCACCCTAAGAACAGATATAGTAAAAACACTCTTTCCAAACAATTTTTATTTTATTTTTTTATTTTTAAAACTTAAAAACTGTTCTGTAGATCAGAAATTAAACGGAGCCTTAGTTTGTGTGTTTTTTCAAAGTTCGAGTTCAAAAAATTAAAATAGTGCATGTCACTTGAATTACTAAACCAATCTTGATTTGACGTCACCATCGTTTTGCATGCAAAATAGAATACTCACTGAAAAACTTAGAAGCCAATAACCATGTCTTTTGATTTACATTTTGAATGAATATATATAGATCGTACAGAAAAAGTGGAGATGAAGGGTTGAAACTTGAAAAGCAACTGATAAAAAATGGTTGCTTTTTTGTCATTGGTTAAAGTAGCCCAAAATACGGTGGGGTTTTTGGTTGTCCCTCATTGCGAGCAAACCACAATCTTCCAAAGCCTTTGAGCTCTTCTTACAATTTTGCCAATCTTCCGGGCAATAAAAGACTGAAGTAACAACGGAGGGTTTGCAATGGATGGAGAAGAGCTCCTTGTGACTAATTCATGAGCACTTTCCGAATGAAATGAATTCGAAGTAGATGCACCATTACTCTTTTGCAGATAAAAATTTCTACTACCGACATCCCCAATGACTTGTGATTTGTCCAAACCTTGCAAGCAAAAGACGCAAGCCAGATAAATAATACTGAAGAAGCCCTCTATAAAAGCTGAAAAAGGTATCTTCCTATATAATGAGGGTACCACATCGATCGGTCAAATGTGTAACCATAAATAAAATTAATATTATTCAATCATTTTTCCAATTTTTTTTTTTTTTGGTATAATCCGCTATCCCCATTCAACTTCCTCCGGTCACCTTACCCTCGGAGTACGGCCCGGTAGGCTAACCCCTTATTGGAACAGCGGGTGCATTAAGTTTCGCTACTGGAGGAAGGATGAGACTAATCCACTCAACCGAGAAGGAAACACTTTCCTATTCTGCCCCCAAAGATTTTCGAATAACACTGAAGAAGCCCTCTATAAAAGCTGAAAAAGGGATCTTCCTATATAATAAGGGTACCACATCGATCGGTCAAATGTGTAACAATAAATAAAATTAATATTATTCAATCATTTTTCCATGTTTAGGCTTATGTGTAATTAGCGATGCACTGTCAACGTATCTTTGTTAAGTAATTTATTGCATTATGAGTGTGGCAAGTACGCGTTTTTGTGATATTATGAAAACAGGAATTCGTAAAGTTTAAGATTTAGCCAAATGTAGTGATACAGAAATGTTGACTACTAGTTTTTCACTTACTTTGGAGACTGAAATAGGAGTAATGCAATTGGAATGAAGATGCATAAGGATCGATCTTAGGGCTCCTTCCTTCTTCGCTATATTTATCGACCACGTGCCTTATTGTCTCCTCCACACTGGAACCCAATTTAACCATCGTTCGGACTGGTCCTGGACTTCCTTCGACGGTCACATTAACTACCACCTTAGCTTCCTTGTCGTACCCCCTTATCTAACAAAATAAAAATAAAAATCAACAAGAGGAATGTGTGAGTTTTATTAGAGAGAACTCATAGGATACATGTAATCAATTAATTGTAACTATTATTAAAGGTTGATAAGTTTAATAGTAATTAATTTTAAGTCATGCATAATATGGTAGCTTTTGGTCTGTATTGTTTTCTGCCCCAGAATAAAGGTATACTATTTTTGTTTTCGTGTTTTGCTCTGTTTTATTTTTAAAACGAACTAAACATATAATAAAACTCATAAATCATGTTGGATTTTGTCTTAACATGTCTACCTACGTCATTACACCTAATATTTAAACCTTCACTTCTCGGTGTTACATAATATGGATAAAAAAAAACAACTTCCATTCACATCGTAGAATAATCAAACATCATAAATATGTTTTTAAAAAAATATTTGTTTGAGAAGGTGAAAAAATCTAGAATAAAAACTATTTTATATTTGCGTGGTTTAACATAATTGTGAGATAATTGAAAAAAAAAAAAGTGTTATAAACTTGCAAGGTCTCTCAAATTTTAGACAAGATTTTGTGCAATTAAAAAGAAGAGAAAGAGTGTTAACCAAAAAAAAAAGAAAAAGAAAGATAAAGAGTGAGAATCATCTCACTTTAGTTTCACCCCTTATTCTCATAGTATAATTTACTAATTAAGGATGACTAAATTGGTGTGGAGAAACTGAGCGATACCATGGAGTTTAAAGTCTTAATCCCAGAAATCGCAAAATGATTAACCGATTGGAATATCTTAAAAAAATATATATATAATTTTGGCCAAAACTCTAATAATCTAGAATCTTTCCAGTCTGGGAATGCATCATGAAGTGAAGTAATGCATGATGAAATGAAGTCAGTTCAGCTATACCTAACTTCCTTTATTGGTTTACGCCATCTTTAATTTCCATTTCGTCGAATGAAAGAAACCTACCATCCATTAGATTTTTTTTTAACATGTCGCGTGGAAGCAAGGCATAAAAGGATTCCTAAAAAAATAAAAACAAAGGAAAACAAAAAATTATCAACTCTGAAAAAAAAAAAAAAAAAAAAACAGGATATCGATCTCAAATTCATGGCCAACATCATAATATAAAATCAGTCAAATTAAACAGGCTGAGCCCAAATTCTAGCCTTTTCTACAACTGTAATAGACTAATACTAGATGACAGAGCTGCTAATGTTAATAATAATAATAATAATTAACAACATATATGTTTAAAAGTAAAGTTGAGTGACTCTAACCTCGTTACTGTGAATTTGTGGAGAGGAAGCAAACAGAGAAGGGGAAGATACAAAAGCATCCGAAAACGTTTGAGGACGGAAAAGCGTCCCACCGTTCCCCAAAAAATGACCATCAAAATCATCTCGCCGCGAAAGCAGAGGCGCCGATGAGCAACGCTTCAAGATCTTGCCAGGCTTTGACTTATTCGACCTCCGACGAGGCGACGGCGATGGATGCGGCGGCTTACTTCTCCGGGATGTCATAAACGGCGATCTTCGCCGTGGACTCCTTTGCGACATTCAAAACAATACAATTGTTAAATATGTATGTGTTTTGGGCTAGCTAGCTAGGGAATTAAAATAAAAGGAGTTTAGTTGACGGTGTGAATAATATTTATAAGATGTGGTCGTTGATGAGAATGGTAGTTGATGTGGAGGCAGTAGCTGCACTTCACTTGTCGAGTTCTCTCTCCTTTTTATCTAACATTCATTACCGAATTGAGAAACATATGATATCATATGACAATTGACCCACCGCAGGTTACGCTTTTCCTACGTTGCCACTGAAGGTGTGTGGGTCCCGCAGTCTTTTGCCCATATTCTGTTGTTACGTTGGCCATCAGTATAACCGGCCATTTATACTTTTCTTCGTGTTTGGGTCAATGCATATATTCACTGATAAAGTATAGTGAATTATCATTTATTTTTTCCTTTTGGGGTGAAACAATAATCAAACTTAGTGGTTTCAGCATATTCGAAATAGATAACCATATCTCGACTGGATGGTAGGTATATTTATTGAATGATTTGTTTCAAGGTATATAATTAAAAAATTTAGATATGATATTCATTAGAAATATTATGAATTGTTTTCTAATACATTAAAAAAATATTAATTAACGTTTTAATTTTCTTATAATTTTTTTTAAATTTTAAATGATATAAAAAGCAATGCTATAAATATAAATGAGAGTAAAGGTTAATAATTGAATTACAATACCACTTTTATTGGCATGCTATCAAAAATTAATATATGATATTATTTTGTTTAACCGGAATTTTTTTTTTCAACTTCTGGATAAAGAAAATAATTGGTCTAGTGTAGGAAATTTGTGTAATTTGTATGAGATTATAAGTTTAAACCTCAATGTCATCAATGAATTCAAGAAAAAAAACAAAAAAAATGTTTTATTTACCAAGAAAAAAACAAAAAAAGGCTTTGATTTTCAACCCTAATCCCATTGAGTTCAAATTAATTAGGTAATCATGAAAATAAAAAATAAAAAATATACTCATCGAGACATGAAAATAAAAATAAAACAAAATATAATAAAAATGATACTTCAGTGAGAAACAATACTATTAAAAATATTTTTAAAAAATTTGAAGCAAACATGTGAATGTCATGTTTTTGAGATTAATTAAAAAAATAACAATCCTTAAAATAAACATACCCCAAAAAGGAAAATAATTCATTTATAAATTTTGATAAAACTGCACCTATTCAGTAGGTATGAATAGATATGAAATTTTCTCACAATCTTCTCTAATAATCTTGCATGAAATAATTTTTTTCCCCTAAAATTAATAAATATTCCTAGTTGCATTTATATTCAAAACTACTTAATTATATATATATATATATATATATATATATATATATATATATAATGCATTTTGTTTTTAATTTCTTTCAAAATCTCCTTAATCGATCGTCATTTCAAAGTTTTTTTTTAATAAACCAACAAACTTAAGCACTAAGATAAATAAATTATACCAATTTATCTATCGAGTCATAGGAATAAATATTTCTTTAATTTAGATATTTTCATATTATTGTTATGGAACTAATTTCTAAAACACTGTTATAATTATAGTCTTTTTAACAATTATCTTTTTATAGCTCGCCTTGAAAATACTATTTACTTATTATCATGGGTGGACCAAGGGAGGGCAAGCATTGGGGCCGCCCCTCCCTAAATTTTAATCTTTTTAATATAAAATAAAATAATATTTTTTAAAAATAGATAATTAGTATTAATAGTTACTTCATTCCTCAAAAAGTATTTATGATAGTGAGTATTTTTTATTAGTCTTAATAATATTCCATTTCTCGAAAATCTTGACGGAATATGAATTCCGTTGAAATATTCATAAATATAATTTCTTTTATCATATATTTTTATAAAAAAAATTGACGGAATTTATTTTCCATAAAAAAATTTCAACGGAATTTGATTTTCGTCAAAAAAATCTTCGATGGAAAATAATTTCCGTTGAAAACATCAACAAAATACATTTTTCATTAAAATTTCCGTTGTTAAGTTTGACAAAATATTTTCGGCAGAAAATTCAAACTTTTCTAGTAGTGTTAGCGTTACACTTATCCAATACTACTACGGGGATAATATTTGTCTAGACCTGTACTAATCTATCCTTTTCATTTAATTAATGCTTTTTGTCCTTTCAAAGTTTCCGGTAATTAGATTTTCTTTGTTTACTAATATCACATGAACGTTTTTTTTTATCTTTTTTAAAGTTTTATGTTTTATCTGGTACATAAGATTTGTGTTTATATATCTAAACATGAATTTTTGTTAATAGTTTTTGTGTTACATGTAAAAATGAATCTGTCTTAATAAACTAACAAAAAAACTGACTTTTAACTCAAATGAGACCGAGTTAGAAGTACTTGATTTTAGATTTAAATCTCTTCGATACAATTTAATATTTTAGTTTACGTTTCTTTTTTTCTAAGATGAGTTATATATATATATATATATATATATATATATAAATACAGGTTTCATGCCAATTCACATACGGATGTTTCATGCCAATTCATATAAAGATTCATCAGTGTGTTGGACAATTGGAGCATTCCAGTTCTACCATTTAGCAAGGTGGGCTGCTACAGAATGTTTCATACGGATCCAAGTCTTTCTTCACCGTTTGACTCTTTACCAATAGATCTAAAGCCTGACGCTAGAAAAAACCCTAAAGCCAATCCTCTTTTTTGTTTTTCAGAGAAGCAGCCCAACTTTGCATAATTTTTTTGTAGAATGGTGTACTTAGTGTATAATTATTTAACTACTGGTCAGAAAGGTAGGGAAAATAATCAATAAGCCCGTCTAGCTCAGTCGGTAGAGCGCAAGGCTCTTAACCTTGTGGTCGTGGGTTCGAGCCCCACGGTGGGCGCTTTTTCTTCTTCCTTTTTTCTTAAATCGACTGAGGATGATCGACTGATATTCCCCCACTTAGCTTCTCGTTAGTGGAAGCAGAAGGCCAGAAAACCAGAATGTCACCGATTATAGGGGCCAGCAATTATGTGGTTTATCTATCTGGCCAGCCCAGCTGTTTCAAATCTCACAGCAAGTCTCATCATATTCCAAAGTTTTCAGGACTTATTGGCCCATTTTTGCATTTTCTTCAACCACTTTTATAAAGTCAGTGAAATTGGAAATGAGCTTTCTCATTGTTTGTCTAACTCTGTGGCTTTATTTTTCACGCATCATTTCAAATATCAACTTCTCAATCTTTGCAATACACGTGGTTAGGCTCCCCGTGTAATCTCATACCACTCTTGCTCACCCAGTTGCCCAACATCACTCTCCTTTCTTATCCATTTTTGGTATTTTTGATAATGAGGGCGAAAAGATATATATCCTTTTGACTTTTCTCCCTTATTTTTTCCACTTCCTCAAGGGAAAATTGAAACAAAAAAAAAAAGAAAAAAGAAAAAAGAAAAAAGAAAAAGGAATGAGAACCTGAGCTTGCGAAATTTTCCTAGTGTTGTGATTCAGTGGTTGATATAGAAAGATTCAGAAGTGATTTTTTTCCTGCGAAAGTTAACATAAGGATGAAAATAAATATTCTCCAAGAAAAGTGGCCCGATGCTTAAGTCAAATTTTAGACTTGTTCGTATGGTTATTTGTTCGCCGCCAGTCCCTTTAAGAGTAAACCCAGGGAACAATAATAGTTATCTCAGCCCATCCCTTTCTAATTGGAGTAATCATTTATGGGTTTTATAAGAGTTATGTTGTAGGAAAAGTGACTGTGTAATATTATAGAGATTCATTTTGCGTGTCTTAATTTTTATTTATTTTATTTTATTTTAAAAAGTGTGTACCCCACAAAATATTATGTGTGTAGGAAACTTTATTATGTCATGTTAAAGGACAAAACGAAAACCCATCATTTATATATCAAAGAGTTGGATTTGAAAACAACATGGGTTGGCTGAGTTGGTAAGAATCGAAAGCTTCGTTCGTATCCTTTAGATTATTTTTAAGTATTATAAGTTATAACTTTGTATTAGATAAATGATAAATCTTCTTTTATTCTATTTTTTAAAAAATCACTTTATATTTTGATTTATTTATATTCAAAATTGTACATGAATTATGAATAAGGATTTAGTGAATACCTTTACACAAATATGACCCGTTTATTTTGCGAATTAATATAACGTTTCGATACAAAATGACATAAACAGTGGCGAATTTAGAAATTTTTATGACGGGAGATGAAAATCAAATAGTAAAGTTATAAGTATTATTTAGATTAATAGCATGGGTTAATATTACACGCATTTTTTAGGGATTATTATTAGAAAACATTTTATATATAAATAGTAATAATAATAGCAATAATAAACATCTAAGCTTGGGGAAGAGCGATCAGCCACCGGACATAAATAACACCTGAATTTCAAAGTGTCTTTGCATGATGCAAATTAACATGATACGAATGAGTGATATAGTGAATCAAGGTCGGGTACAGAAAAAAAATTTATGTGTCCACACTTAGGATAGGGGTTCGAGGGCAGCGCCCCAAAGATTGTTTTTTCAAAGAAAATTTTAAATGTATTGAAAAATATATAAATAATAAAAAAATAAATTATACGAATTGGTTGGATTGGGTCCATGTTAGTTAAAATCCCGATTTAAATATATGATTTTACGATTTTATAATTTTACAATTTTTTTAATCAAAATGATTTCATCAAAATTCCAAATACTTTTATGATTTTATGATTTTTTACGATTTTTTTACGTTTTATGATTTTTTATGCTCCTTCCAATTTTAGGTAAGATCCGATTTTAACTACCATGTTTGGGCCTATGTTTATTCTTTTTCTTTTCAATCTTCCTAAATATTTTTTTTTTTACTTGACCTAAATCACTCACTTTTGGAGGAAAAAAAATCTCAAACTTATGTCTGCAAGTGCAGACACAAGCAACAGTGTGCGTCCTGTAGTGAATGTTGCTTTCATCGATACTGTGTTAACACAACATTATTAAGTTAAAAGAATGGGCTTTTAGTTTGTTAGGTTATCGGAAAAATGAATAGTAGTCCTGCAGAGAAGATATTTTGGTGGGCCACTTTAAAAGAAGAAAAAGAAATAATTATAAAATAAAGGAAAGTGAGATTTCCTGTGTATCAGCATAAATGATGAATAGTATTCATGTAACATGATAAACTAAAAACCCTAAAAGAATATTAATGCTAGTTAGCGTTGCATTTGTGAATTTATATCATTTTTTTCAATTTTTTTATATCGATCTAAATTATTTTTTTAGGGTAAGTCAGCTAGCTCACTGGATATCCCCACAAATTTTGAACTAATCCCGAGTTAGGATTAGGCACAGTTAAAACACTTAACCTCTTCTCAAAGATGTATTTAATGGAAATCAAATTCAGATTCTCTTCCCATTTACTCAACTTGTATTATTAGAGCTATACATAACTAAATATGATTCAGCCTGAAAACAAAAATCTTATATCGTATACGTGCTTGTGTAGTCAATTACCACCCTTATTATTAAGTTCCTTCTTATTCCTATTCTTATTCGTTAATTACCTTTTTATGACTATGTCTTATGTGAATATATCTACAAAGAGAAAAAGGGAGAAAAAGCTAGTTATTTTTTTGCCCTTTTCTTATAAAATGGAAGATATAAAGTAGAAGTATAAAAAATAAAATATAAAAATAAACAGTTGACAAATAATAATCTCAGTTATAAGAGGAATTAATTAAAAATAATTTTATTAGTACTAATTTGGGAATATGTATATGCACAGTAATACTAATTAATACTGATACAATTAGTTACCAACATCAATAATAATAATAAACTTAACGTTAAAGAGGTTATTAGCACCATGCACTTCAATGGTTTAACGGAGATTAAAATCGATAGATACTAAATTATTTTATTAGTCGTAATTCCGCCGTTTATTATAATAAAAATAAAACATAGAACAAAGTTTTATGAGCATGAATTTGATGGACCAAATCCAAAGAGATTCGTTAGCTACAATATAATACACAAAAAAATTTATTTAAGAGTGAAAAAGAAGACGACCTTAGAGTTTTGCAACCAAATTTGTCACTGTTGCTCCTGTATATACAGTACAGTCTAATATATGTATGTCATACTGTTTATCGTAGCTGTTAATTATTAGTTGTGCAAATATAAAGTGGTGGGTTTGGTGAATGTGGACGTGGTAGAATATCTACTTGATTTTGGGGTATTGTTTCTCGAAGGTGTTGGGAGGATTTTCTCAATGGGTGCATATATGACAACTAGCCTTTATACAAAGAAGAATAGCCTATTATCTCCGTAATGATCTCCATGGGCCAGTATTGCCTTTTTCTTTTTGTATGAGATATCTTCATTGTAGTGTTGTCGCTTCTCAACGTTTAAAGATAAGCCACACACATATATGGATTTTCAAGTTCTTCTTTTTCTAGCAAAAGGGAAAACAGAAAAGATTAAAAAGTTTTAGAAAAAATTCTCCCTTATTCTCACAATCATATCTACTAGTTTATTCGTACCATTTTTATTTTTTTTTGGGGTGAGGAGGGGGATTGTTTTGAGAATCCAATGTTAAATTGAACCATAATAACAAACTGAGGTTGCTATGATGGTGAAAAAATAATAATCAATTAACATTAACCACAAAAGAAGTATTCAAGAGAAAGAAAAAAATGATGGACATCTATGAACAAGATTAGTGGGCCTCCCAATCCAGCTATGGATAAGGAGAATTTAATTAATGCCAAACACATATATGGTTATTTAGCCACATATAAAATGTGATTAATTTTCAAAAATAAATTAGGGCCGCCATACCCCTGAATAAGACTATATGTTTTTTCTATCCTTGTTGATTTGTTCACGTGCACAAAATGAATTAATGAGCTACCAAATTATTTGCGGCATCCTATGAAGCATAGAAGAAGAATTTTTACCAAATGATGGTAACTCAATTGGCGATAGAAAATTGAGCAGGTAGAGTGAGAGCATGTTTTCAATCCTCTCCAGTATTGTCTTTGGAAGGGGTTAAAGCCTTAATCCCGGAACTCGCTCGAATCTGATTAATCACAAAGTAATGAACTAATTGGAATATCTCGAAAAAAGAAAAAGAAGAATTTCTCATAATAAATTTTAAAGATTATCATGATTGTATTTGGATAAATTTTGAAAAAAATATATATAAAATTTTATGATATTATGTATTTTTACATTCTTTATTTTTAAAATTATTTTTGAGTTATTTATTTAAAAGAACTTTTAATTACATTAAAAAATATAAACATATTATTATTTTACTTTTTTCTATCATTGATACAACAGTGAATGTGAATCTTTCGAGGCCAATAAGAGCTAGTAACATTGGACTCAAAATAACCCACCTCCTATTTGCGGATGATTTGATGCTTTTTATAGAAGTTAGTGAGGATAAACTTAATATCCTTTTCGAATGTTTGAATTTGTTTGGAGACATTTATGCGCAAAAGGTGAATATTCAAAATTCTTCTATTTATTTCTAAAAGAATACTCCAGATGAGTTAGCTACTAAAATCACACAATAGAGTGGATTCAAAAGAGTAACAAATATAGGAAGATATCTTGGAGCATGATACATCATGGTAGAGTTACTAAAAATTTATTTGCTGGTATAGTTGAGAGAGTTAAAGAAAGATTATCTAACTGACAATCGAAGTCTCTCTCAGGCGGACAGAGTGATTCCTAAAGCTGTCTGTAATGAATTGGAACAGTTTCAAAGAGCTTTCATATGGTGTGATACAGAAAGGAAGAAACATATGCATCTTATTAGTTGGGACACAATTACAAGACCAAAAGCAGATGAAGGGTTGGGGTTGAGGAAATTACAAGTCATGAATGAAGCTTTCTTGGGAAAACTAGTTTGGAATTTTGTCAATGATCCTGATCAACTTTGGGTGAAGGTACTAAAAGCTAAGTACACATATTCTTCCAATACTCACACTAATTTAAATTGGAAAAATGGTAATTCTCAACTTTGGAGATTTATGTGTGATGTTTGGAATAAGCTTAAACCCAAGCTGGTTTGGGATGTAGATGATGGATCTTCTGTTCTGTTTTGGGCGGACCATTGGGGAAAAACTTGCAAACAAAGCTATTGTTCAAATTTTCCCAACAGAGGCTGGTAAGAGAGTAATTGATTATGTTACTCATAATGGTACTTGGGATTGTGAGAATATATCTAATTTTCTTCCTGATGATTGTGTTCAACTTGCTAGAAGTATGTTGCCTCCTTATGAATCTAATTTTTAGACTATACAGTTGAAAATAATTTTTATGTTTTTTCAAACCCTCTCCTGATATTTGGCCTTTGTATTGGGCTGATCTGTCTTTGTCTTGTAATTTCAGAATGATTTTATTGAATTGATGTCTTTGGTTTGGGGTGTTGTTGTTATTTGTTAACCCCCTTGGATTATAAAAAAATAAAAATAAAGAACACTTTTTTTTTTTTTTGGTATCCTAAAAACACATGGCTTTATTAGTACAATTTAGTATAGGATCTTTGTCTTGTAATTCAGAACGATTTTATTGAATTGATGTCTTTGGTTTGGGGTGTTGTTATTTGTTAACCCCCTTGGATTATAAAAAAAATAAAATAAAGAACACATGTTTTTTTTTTTGGTATCCTAAAAACACATGGCTTTATTAGCACAATTAAGTATAACCGGGCGAGTCTAGACTCGGTTCCTATGAACAATTAATACCTAATTAATATAGGTAAAATGATAACAATTGTACGGAGATTATTTAAGCTCTGTAATACATAAATAAATATAATTTGTAATAATAAAAAAAGATTAATATTTATCATATTATATGAGATAATTTTACATTTTATATATACCTAAAAGTATATTGGGCCCAACATAGATCCACGTGAAGAGAAAAAAAGAGATCTTACACTTTTATATACATATATAAAATAAAATTATCTCTTACAATAGAAGAAATATTAATCGCATAATGAAAGAAATATCATAGTAAAGCTTTTAAATATTATATTAAGATATTATATCATCGTAACAACAATATAACACATGAAAGTACGTTTATTTTAATTTTAATTTATAAGTTTTGTAAAATATTTTAAACTATGTTATCAAAAAAAAATTATTTTAAACTAAAATTAATTATAACTTCTTCTAAATATAAATTAAAATTTTAAAAATTTCTTATTAAAAAGGCAAATTACTAAATGAGGAGGGATATTCTTATTACCAAAATCTTCTATTACCATCTCACTACCTATCTAATCACCATTGGATCAAAGAGAGAGAATGCTAAAAAGTTTTTGAAAAAAGAGAAAAGATTGATCAAATGGTGATTAAATAGATAATAAGTTACTAGTAGAAAATTTTGGTAGTTAGAATATTCTTCTTCCTAGTAAATAGTCCCAGAGGTGTCCAACTGTCCACTTCGTCTTTTACGTAGTCAAAAATTGCTTACATCGGGAGTTGGGTGACAGTTGTTGCATGCTGTTTTTTTTTTAATACAGTTGCATGCTGTTTTTGACTCAGTACACATTGACAATTTGTGTACTGTTTTCCAATTATTTGTGGGTGACTCTCTTATAATTTTATGTCATTAATAAGAGATAATATATCTCCTTCAAGATAAGAAAAATATTTCCATTTTTTAATCTAGTTTAAGATGTATTGTTATTTTTAATGTTTTTAATATATAATAATAAATGAAAAGTGTCTATGCTTTAAAAGAATAATCTTTTTAAAAGATATAAAGGGAGATCATGGGAACAAAAAAAAATCCAATTATCTTTTCCCATGATTTATCTCTTACTCTTTTATAAAGATATAATTTATATCATCTAAAAAAGTACACATTTTTTTCCTAATCATAAATATATATTTTTTTATATACATTTCATACAAACTTAATTAAATATTTTTTAAAAAAATATATTAACTTCAATACAGTACCTCCAGAGCGGTGGAACCCATTGGGCAGTTCAATTCAATGTATTCATGTGGTAATGCTTATGGTCTTCCCCGCATCCCAGCTTTCAAAAGCATATAATATAAATACAATATAAAGTAGCATATAATACATTATAAAGTACAAAAAGAAAGTCATGGATAGTCCCGATGACTCTCAGATAACTCAATAATTCTCGGCACTTTATTTATCTCAATCAAACAACAATTTCTTCTGTAAATTTAGTATATATAAAGGAAAAAAAAATATCATTTAAAGGGACACAAGTTGTGTCTTTTTAGATGATTTGTACAATGTATGATTAGTCATATTTTGCATAAATATGAAAAGTTTTTTTTCTCTCCTCAGTCACATCACTGACATGTAAAGTGAAAAAAAAATAACTTTTCAAAATTACACAGAATATAATCCATCATACCTCTTTTGAATAACACACACTAAACCCATATACAAGTTATATAAACTAATGTGATTGAGAATTGATATATAATTTTCTTACAATAAGTATTAGCTCAGTTTTAAATATAGTTTTTAACCATCATACTTTCATGTATTAATTAATTTGACATGTGGTATGGAGAAATCTTAATCATATAAGAATATATCAATCATAATAATAAAAAGAGAAAGAAAATATAGGAATAAATTTTGAGATTGGAATAAATTATAACTACATGTGAAATATAAACCACAATGTTGTTAAAATTCATCCCTTGATTTTAGAATATTATGACTCTTCTCCGTTTTATTTCAATGTTCATAAGCGAACTACTTATTTTAGAAAAAACAAACTCAAAATGGGCTACATTGGGATAATTGAAAGTGTAATATAAACTTAATCTTAAAATATATAAAATATAATTTTTAACTGACAAATCAAGCCATTTTTTTACACCAATAAAATAAAATAAATAAATCAAGCCATTTTTAGTTTGAACAAGGGTCTTGCAATTATTATAAGTCAGATGTAAGACAAACAAAGCCTTTATATATAAGTATCACAATAATAAGCTGGTGTCATTGAGAATATGTTTACGTAAACACTTTTAATAAAAAAATAATAAGGTAAGATTAACTTATATTCGTATGGAATAACAAACCTCGTACTCAATTTTATGATTCACATTATTAATAAATTAAAGCCGTTGAATGCAAGTGAAATTAATAATTAAATTTGAAAGTATAAATTTATATTAAAAATTATAAACATACTCAAATATCTGTAAAAAAAATAAAAATTTCAAATATTTTAATATAAAAAAAATAAATCACATATTATTATTCAATAAAAGATCAAAAGAATATAATGATCATGATACGAGACTTTAGATTTAGAAAATGACATCTCTAACTATAAATTAATTCAAAATTTTCTGCATTGTACATAATTGAGATAATATTAATGTTGTAGGTACATAACTTATGTAAGTCAATAAACAAAAAAATATTCAAATATGTCTATTATGATTTTTTTTTGAGAAATAAAACATTTTGGAGTTTTTTTTTTTGACTAGGCCAGGTCACCGGTTTTTATGAAAATCGGCCGAGTCGCACTGGTTCTGAAGCATGGCCGATCCGTTGCTTCAATCGTACCAGTTATATGACCGATTTATCGGTTCTCGGGTTGGTCCGGTTTTAATAACACCGGATACAAGATGATTATCGCCAAAAAATTTGTATTAAATTTAACAGTTTATCTTTATAATTAAATTATATTATATATTTTTTTAATAATAGTTTATACTTTATTGTATATTTTATTTTATTTTTAATTTCATCTATAATTTTTGTTTTCACCAATAATATCAAAAAAATATCACATTATTTTCATTTTAATATGCGAGTTTTTTGAAATTATCAGTAAAAATGTATCAACTAAAACAAAAGAAAACCAAACACTTCTTTAACCTCTTAATCTATTCTCTTTTAATGAATAATATATGTCATTATTAATTTTTACCTTTTCAAACTTTAAATTAATATAATTTAGTTAAGCATATATTTTTAATATTTAAAACTATTTTTTAATTATTTTTTAAAATTTTAAAAATTATATATATAATACAAGAGATATACTTGTTAGTTTTATTTATTTATTTTTTGTAAATTTCTTGTTAGTTTAATTTCAGAGAAGCTAGTATTTTTGTAGTATTTTTCGTGTGATATATGGGGAACTTCTCAACAGCACACTCATGCTTCGAGTCCTAGTCAAACACTGGTCAAAGACATGGTGTGGAATTTTATTAAATTCCTAGGTTAACATTCTGGCTATTTTCACGTGTACAAGAAGTCACAAAAGGAAAGCCGAGTCATATAACAGCACAAAAAAATCAATACGGTTACAAATCAGACTCTTTATTTTTTGATCTAATGACTCTCATATGAGGTGGTAAATTTGAAATTTAACACTGATGTCAAATGATCATATATATATATATATATATATATATATATATATATATATATATACGAGAATTAATTTTCTCATTTTACATTAGAAAATTTTCTCATGCTACACACAAAATTCATGAGTGAGGTCCATAAAAAAGTGAGAAGACAGAAAAATAAAGATGAGACCCACCTTTTAATTATGTGTGTAATATGAGAAAATT
This sequence comes from Gastrolobium villosum, assembly GCA_032173675.1. Taxonomy (NCBI): domain Eukaryota; kingdom Viridiplantae; phylum Streptophyta; class Magnoliopsida; order Fabales; family Fabaceae; genus Gastrolobium; species Gastrolobium villosum. The sequence continues at coordinate 27,522 of JAVKPL010014049.1, forward strand.
GTCTCATGTAAAATGAGAAAAGACTAATCTTATATATAGAGTTTTATTACTCTCATTTCACATGAAATAGTTATCTGATGTTGTAGAGAGAAAATGGGTGGGTCCCACCATTGCATAAAAAAAAAGGTGAGGTATGAAAATCGAAGTGAGATAATATAAGAGAAATTATCTTATTTGAAATGAGAGTAATATTATATATATATGTATATATGTATATATATATATATATATATATATATATATATATATATATATATATATATATATATATATATATATATATAGGATAGGATATTGTAACAACCAAATAATGTTACTACCATATCTTAACGTTGATTTCCGCCAATCAACGGTTATTATTTATTGCGAATTACTAATTAATTAATGAGTTTGATTTGAAAAATGATAACCTTTGATTGACAGAAATCAACGGTTAAGATATGGTAATAACATTATTTGGTTGTTACAACTTACAATATCCTATCCCTATATATATATATATATATATATATATATATATATATATATATATATATATATCACAACACAACAAAGACAAATCGTTCCAATTCAAAATAAAATTAGAGGATAAGTAAAATATATCTTTATGTAACAGATTAAAAAAAAATTGAAAGTAATTTAGTTTATGAACTTAATATTGTTTGAGAAACTTGACCCATGTTCTTATTAATTAATTCTTTTAAATTATGATATTAAATTCTTTCAAATTAATTAGTTATTTTTATAATTTTAATAAATTTTCATTTAATATATTATTTATGGGAAAAATGTGTCATTTTAAAAATGTAAAATTGTGTCATTTTAAAAGAGAGAAAAAGATAGATAAAGAGGAGAGAGTTGACAAAAAAAAAGAAAGTATGGGTCTCACCTCTTCGTGAAAGTGAAATGATATAAGTTGTATTATTTAAAAGGATAAATACTTTTTTCATTATTTATGCCTTAATTATTTTTTCTATTTTCATAATCTTTAATTAATATTTTTTATTTTACTTAATTTTAAAAATACTCATAAAATATACTAAATATTTACTAATAAAATGAAAGTAAAAGTAAAAGAAAGAAACGGACAAACCCACCAATGAGTAGACCTACAACAAGACCCACAAAAACAAAAGGAAAATAAAAATAAAATAATAAATAGAGACCGTGAAAAACGATGGGATAAAATAAAACAAGCGTTTTATGTTTATTATTTTATAAGAAAAGTGATTGTGTAATGTTATAGAGATTCATTTACGTGCCATATTTTTTTCTTGTTCACAAAATATTGTGTGCAGGAAAATTTGTTGTATTATATGAGAGGATAAAATGAAAATCCATAAAACAAAACTACAGAACGTGAAACGGATGTCAAAACTCAAAACCAAGTGAGTTGCGCGTGCGCGTGAAGCCCACTCCCCAAATCAGTGGCAACAGGGAAGTGACCAGCTCTCGGTTCCGTACGTTGGACTAGTAACTGTTGTTATTCCAGCGTTACCTCGTTGCAGAAGTTCCCATCAGAGTCCCTGAAGCATCTTCCCCACGCGCACATAGTCTCCGCGTGAAGGCGCGTTAACTTTTCTCAGACCACAGGGAGCTTGTTGTGTATCTCGTTCTCCCTTTGAGACTCATTTGCCTTGCTATTTCTGGTACTCTGCCCCGTTTTTTCTTCTTTCTTCTTTAACAAAGAAAATCTCTCAGATTTCGCAGAAATGGTACGTCTTTGAAATAAATACAACCTTTTTTCCTCCTTAGTTTCACATAAAAGTCTTTTTAACAGATCGCAGCTCCTTTCCATGGCAACCAATAGAAACTTCAAATTCCGGTCACCACCACCACCTACTTTCCCCGACTAAATGCACGAAATTCGATGTCTTTTCATTGCTACCATCGAAGGCCAAAGCGATGACGATGATGACGACGAAGAATACGTAATCAAATTAAAGAAAACAGGAGTTTCCAATTCTTTTTATCATCATCACACTCACACCCCATAACACTTTTGCTTCCTTCACTTCCCACTTCTTGCAATGGCGGGGACAACACCATCTGGGGACTCAGCTTCAGCCGATGAGCTTACAGCAAAAGCTGTTCACAAGCGCTACGAAGGGTTGGTCATGGTTCGAAACAAAGCTATAAAGGGTAAAGGGGCTTGGTACTGGACGCACCTTGAACCCATGTTGATTCCCAACACTGATACTGGGCTACCCAAAGCGGTGAAACTCAAGTGCTCTCTATGCGATGCTGTCTTCTCCGCTTCCAATCCTTCTCGTACAGCTTCTGAGCATCTAAAGCGTGGAACTTGCCCCAATTTCAATTCTGCAGTTAAACCCATTTCCTCTGTCTCCCCCTCCGCCGCTGCTATGCTATCGTCGCCTTCTTCTCCGGCCAACAACAACCACCGCAAGAGAAGTTCGGGTTCTGCTGCCGCGGGCCCCGCTTCGTCTTACCATGTTCCACCGCTGCCTGCGGTGGATCCGTCGCGATTTGTTGGGGAACTCGCGGGTTTGTTGCCACAGCAACCGCATTTGATGCTATCGGGTGGGAAGGAAGATTTGGGAGCTTTGGCTATGTTGGAAGACAGTGTGAAGAAGCTGAAAAGTCCAAAAACTTCACCGGGGCCAACACTTAGCAAGACACGAGTTGATAGTGCTTTTGATTATCTTGCTGATTGGGTGCACGAGTCTTGTGGGTCGGTGTCTTTCTCATGTCTGGAGCATCCAAAGTTCAGAGCTTTCCTTAACCAGGTTGGTTTGCCAACAGTATCTAGCAGAGAATTCACGGGTGCTAGATTGGATGCCAAATTTGAGGAAGCCAAGGCAGACTCAGAAGCACGAATCAGAGATGCTATGTTCTTTCAGATAGCCTCAGACGGGTGGAAAACCAAGAATTACGGTGAAGAAAAACTGGTTAATATGACCGTAAATCTTCCCAATGGGACCAGTTTGTACAGAAGGGCTGTTTTCGTGACCGGGTCTGCTCCTTCGAATTATGCAGAGGATGTTTTGTGGGAGACAATCACTGGCATTTGTGGGAATGTCGTGCAACAATGTGTTGGGATAGTTGCGGACAAGTTTACCTCCAAGGCTTTGAAAAACTTGGAGAATCAGAATCATTGGATGGTTAATCTTTCTTGTCAGTATCAAGGCTTCAATAGTTTAATCAAGGACTTCAGCAAGGAGCTCCCTTTGTTTAGCACCGTCACTGATAATTGTCTTAAGCTTGCGAATTTTGTCAATTACAAATCTCAAGTTCGGAATAGTTTTCACGAGTACCAAATGCAAGAGTACGGTCACGCATGGTTACTCCGAATACCATTGCGAGGTTTTGAGGTTTTTGAATTCGGGCCCGTGTATACATTGATGGAGGATACGTTGAGTTCGGTTCGTGCGTTGCAGTTGGTTCTTCTTGATGAACTATTCAAAATGGCCTCCATTGAAGACCCGAACGCGAGAGAAGTTGGGGATATAATTCGAGATGTGGGTTTTTGGAATGATTTGGAGGCAGTGCACTCGTTGGTTAAATTGGTGAAGGACATGGCTCAGGAGATTGAGATAGAAAGGCCACTTGTTGGGCAATGTCTTCCTTTGTGGGATGAGTTAAGAGCAAAAGTGAAGGATTGGTGCTCCAAATTCCATGTTGCAGAAGAAGGAGAAGTTGAAAAAGTTATTGAAAGAAGGTTCAAGAAAAATTACCACCCTGCTTGGTCTGCTGCTTATATTCTTGACCCTCTTTATTTAGTTAGGGACACTAGCGGCAAGTACCTTCCACCGTTTAAGTACTTGACGCATGAACAGGAGAAGGATGTGGACAAGCTCATAACAAGACTTGTTTCAAGAGATGAGGCACATATTGCTCTAATGGAGCTCATGAAATGGAGAACGGAAGGGCTTGATCCTGTGTATGCGCGAGCTGTGCAGATGAAGCAGAGAGATCCTGTTACTGGGAAGATGAGAATCGTGAATCCACAAAGCAGTAGACTTGTGTGGGAAACTTATCTCTCACAATTTAAGTCCTTAGGAAGAGTTGCGGCTAGGCTTATATTCCTTCATGCAACCTCACGTGGCTTCAAATGTAATTGGTCTTTGTGGAGATGGGTGTGTGCACATGGACACTCCAGGACAGCACTTGACAGGGCGCAAAAGTTGATATTTATTGCAGCTCATTCCAAACTGGAGAGACGCGATTTTTCCAGTGATGAAGATAAGGACGCAGAGCTGTTTAACGAGGCTAGTGTTGAGGATGATGTGTTAAATGAGGTTTTTGTGGATACATCCTCAGTGTAACTTTTTTTTTTCTTTTCTTTTCTTGGGAGGGGTTAATCACTTAGGAATTTTAATTTTTAGGATTTATTGAATTCTTTTCCACTACCCTCTTCTTTTTTCTTGTGCCTTCTTTTAGATCCTCTTTGGTTTTTTTTTTTTTTTTGTTACTCACTCGGGTGATTGAATTTTGTATTTCTGCTGCCCGGACTCGTGATTCGAGCAATTTCCCATCGTTCACCAGAGCATGATATATTTTTAAGTGGTTAACTAAATATGCAGGGAAAGGATATCTTCTTGTTTGTAAAGCTAGAGAAAAGTGCATGACCAATTACAGAACGGGAAGAGTGGTGTGGAAATTTGGATGTTTTTGTAGTAATTTATGATTTAATAATATTTGTAAAGGGGAAGTTTTCAATCAAACTTGGCAAATTGGAAATAGAAATTGTGTTTGTTTATATAGAATGAGGAAAGGCATATGATGCAATTGTAAAATCTGGGGAGTTGCTCGGCTTTCAATCACTCATACATTGATGAATTTTTTTTTAACTCCAAAGGCAATCAGCTTTCTGTCTAAAGTCAAAGTCGCGCATAAATCATCCCAAGACGTCAAATATGCAACTTTACAAATGGCCACTTGTTTTGAAGTTCAATCACGACGTTGATTCCTTAATAAGCTCAGTGTCGAGAGTGTTGTCAGCAGAAAGTAAACAAGGCACCCAGGTGTTCCTTGTTTGTTAGCTAAAGCTGTCATGGACTTATAGGTCCCTGTCAACCTCACTGTTCATGGACTGAGCGGCATCTAATCTTTATAGTTTGTTCAAACAAACTTTCCTCACCTCGCCTTTCGGTTGTTGAGCTCTTAAAATATGCAGCAAAACACAGATTTGTACTTAGGGTTAGTTTCTCACTTAATTAATGCATATAAGTTATCTGTATATATTCTCAAAATAATTTCATTTTAATATTGAAATCTTAAAAAATTATAAATATAAAGACTATTATAATCTGTTATAAATTAAAATTAAAAAAATATCATGATTTTCACCCAAAACGACATTATATTGGACTTACTGTAGATAATATATCTTTAATAACGACAGAAAAAATGAACCTTAAATTTATCTATTACATCAACATCAACATCAATATCACCTTTATCCCAAATTAATTGGGGTCGGTGGTAGATGAACCCACATGAAAGATATAAAATTGTAGAAAAAAATAAAAATAAAAAGAAAAATATAATATATATATATATATATATATATATATATATATATATATATATGTATATATGCATATATAAATATATAAAAGTGAAAAAGAAAGGGACAAGAAGAAGGGGGAAATGAAGGGGAAAAGGACTAAAAAGGGACCATCTGGAACATAGGAATATCCACGGGTCTAACCCTCCACCATACTTATAGCTTTTCTCCATTCCGTTCTAAGACACACCGTCCGCCAATCTATATCCCACTCCATTAAATTTATCTATTACATTACATAAAAATATGTGGAATTCATGTATTTTCTATTTTACTTTTTTTATATGGACTCCATATATTTTTATGTCTATGTAGCAGATAAATTGATCTCATGAGAAAAAATAAATCCTTTGTACTTTTTGAGAATATTTGCATACAGTGTAGGGGCCGAAAACATGATAGGATAAGGGTAGGATATGATATGAGGCTGATAAGGATAAGATATGATATGAGACTGATAAGCCAATATCATGTGTGTTTGATGAACACTTGATTAGCAATCTGATAAGATTATGTAGAAGGAGAAAGGAGAAAGAAAAAAAAAATATAATACAATAAATACAAATATATTGGGTAACGTGAGGATATATTGGGTAGCGTGAGTATATATTAGGTATCCAATATTAGTATTCCTGTTGAATCCTAACTCAGCTCCCTCCATGGGATAAGAAATGATATATTGGATAGGATGAAATGAGACAATAGGATAAGCTAATCATATCCTGTTGACCCACCAAACAAGAGATAAAAGTAGAATATAACAAGTTATCCTATCATATCTCGTGCCTAATAGTTATTACTACGTTAAATTCATGTATTTGGTGACAGCAGTGGACAATGATATCATTGAACTGTTAAGGAAGCCATGTAATGGTTGGTTGTTAGTAGAACTTGTTGGACCATAACCTAGGAGGTCATAGTTCACCTGCCAAAGTATTCGATGGAGGAATTGACTTCAATTTTTGGAAGTCTTTACTTGTAAAGGCCAGAGACAGTTGGAATGGGTTTAGATTGAAATAGCAACCCAGAGTTCACTGCGGGTCAAGCGTCAAATATATTATTCCTAAACTGGGGATTAGAGCAAAGGCTTTGATTCTGAAAGGGCATGGCTACCTTAATCTATCCCATCTAGATCTACTGGTCCGAAATCTGAACCCCACCATGAAACAATTAAGTGGTAGTCTTTTTCCAAGCATTAGTTGTCGTGGATAGATATTAAAGTCTTCTTCAATCAAATAAACTTTGGATAACTTGTTTTTTAAACATTCCAAAGCTTGTGATATTCATCCTCGGTCATTGGATGATGCTCCCCATGATTGCGAGAAAGGTGTTGAGAGGACCCCGAATGTCGGCAAGAAATAGCACAGAAAACGCTGGAGAGATTGATTCTCCAACAAACGAATTTTAACCGACTTCTTTTCTCTTTTTAAAGCTTTTCCCCACTTTACAAATGGCTTGTGGGTGTTGTTGAAGAAAAATTATTATAATTGCTTTATTTGCAAAAGTTCATCGATTCGAATCCAGAAAACATCCTCTTTGCAATTATGCAAGGGTATAAGGCTGCGTACAAGGATTTCCTACACCCCATACTCGCTCGTCGGGTTGAATGGGGAGTGTTTTTTTTTTTTTTTATTTGCAAAAGTTCAATATCTTAAACTGCTTCTGATAACAGTTTGTTGAAGCAGATCAAAGTTGCTTGTAGTTTGTAACTATATTGCAAAACTAGTTAAAACTTTTAATATCCGAGGGTTGTTAAATCATTTGAAGCAACAACACAGCTTGTTTAAGCCCTGGAGCAATCAAATTCCGAACTTATAAGTGGAAACAGAGCTTTGATTCGAACACGGAATTCAAGCTCAAATTTCTTAAAAAATCCAAGTGCTAATGATTGACCAAAAAACATGTTAGTTAAAAATAGACTAAGTAAGCACCATGTGAGCGGAAGGATACATGTACCTAATGTATTAAGATTTTGAGTTTGATTTTGGTGTTCTAAGCCCATTTAATATCCGCCATGAGCTCCCTTGCACCGCCCAACAATATTTGACACAATTGAAGATTTTAAGTTGGAAGCCTCACCCAAAAACAAGGAGAATCCAAAGTCCATCAGCCGTGTTTGATTTCTTTGCTCTAGTCTTTTACTAGTTCTCGACGAATAGAATGAAAGATTCTTATACCAATTGATACGAATCTTGTGAGAACCTCATCCTAAAAATTAGTTCATGAGATAGCCAGTAAAGATCAAAATCCATATAAACCTCGTATCAAATCCTTATGTTTCTGATGTGGGAATCCAAATTCTATTTCATGACAAAAAAGTCATTATTTAGTGTTTATTTGGGATTTCTTATTTTTAATTTCTTTTCTCTTTATTAGCAGATAACCAAACATAATTTTAAAAAATAATTTATAATAAAAAAACTTTTTTAATAATAAAAAAATTGAAAACTCCTAGAACTAGGTTTTTTTAAGATGTACATTACCTTTTTGAAATTCTCATATTAATTTTATCCTTATTATAAAGTTGTATTTATAAATTTTATCCTTTACCTACGTGTGATTTTTTGAATGAAGATGTATATAGGACGGGAAAATGCTCTAGGGTTGGGAGTTGGGGAAATATTTTATTGGATTTTTCTCTCACAATATTAATTTTTTATTTTTTTTATTTTTTTTCTTTTCAATTTTACCCTCCTATTTATACTAAAGAATCACTTAAAAATGGTGGTTCCCATTCACAATAAATAACATCGGGAGATGGACCCTCTTCATCTCTTCTGGGAGAGGGTATTTAAGTCATCTACCACTTTCCCCTCGTAGCAAAGCAGTTTCCCAGTTTTGGAAAGTTTCCACTACTCTCAAAATTTAAAGTATGGAAAGAAATAAATGGAAACAGAAACCACACGTATTCTATGAGTATGATCCAATCTCATCATAGTCATAATTGTAAGACATTCGGGGAGCTGTTTGTGATGCGAATCTCTCTTCTTGTTGATGGTTTTCACTTTTCACGTTCACACACTCACCACTTAAAACTGTAAAAATAAGTTTCAAGATTAAATTAAGTGGGGATCTTTTAACTTTAAGGCGATTAGTGTGTAGAAAAGTAGAGTGAAGAATGTAGTATTATTATCCCCCCCACTCGTTGGGTCTTGTAATTACTCATTTAGTGACAGACAGAAATCATTGTCGGCAAGTCTTGCTGACCTCTCACCAACTAAAAGCTCATTCTCTCACTGTGTCCGTATTTGTTTGTCTCTGTCTCTCTCTAGATGGTTAGGCTTTTCACGTCACGGGTCCGGTACTCTACATTTGTGGGTTAGAGTAAAAAAGGAAAAGAAATACAATGATTAGTATAAGACGACACACTCTTTATACAAGAATCTTCTTCTGTTCCAAGGCCTAATTATTATGTAACCTTTTTTTAACTTTCCCTCTCCTTTATTAATTATTGTTGGTTTTACTTAATGGCTGACTTTATTTGTTTGTCCTTTTCTACCAGGAAGAGCACATTGATGCATGACAGAAAGAAGAACGCCATGGTGACCTGTGCTTCGATATGGGTACCCATACAGATACCATTCACTCTTCTATAATTTCAATCCCGGGGTCATCATTTAGCAACATGTTTTGTCATTTTAACCAAATTTGATGACATCGTAAGTTTCAAACTAATCATTCACCCATTTCGCTAATCTCTTCAAGCAGTTGGAATTATGTGTCCGGTTAAATGCGAACTCTGAAGTGGAAGAATTATGTGTCCCACACTTTTCCATATATATATATATATATATATATATATATATATATATATATAGATAGATAGGGAAGAGATTATTTGACTCCAGAGTAAGACTTACAAGTCTTACTCTCCATCTCAACCGTTGATTTCCGTCCATCTAACTGTTATTATTTATTTAAAATTAATATTTACTTCAATGGTATAGATAACCGTTAGATGAAGGGAAATCAACGGTTGAGATGGATCGAGTCAAAAGATCTCTCCCTATATATATATATATATATATGGGGTAAACATTTCTCAAGCAGCTTGAGATAAATTTATCTCCAGCTAGCCCCAAAATTACGTCGTTTTGATTAATGAAAGGTATTTATGTAATCTTATGAGAATTAATGAAGGGTGTTTCAGTAAAATGTATATGACATAAAAATAAATAAAATTACAATAACACCCTTCATTAATTCACATAGAATTACATAAACACCCTTCATTAATCAAAACGACGTAGTTTTGGGGCTAGCTGAAGATAAACTTATCTCAAGCTGCTTGAGAAATGTTTACCCCTATATATGTATGTATATATATATATATATATATATGTATATATATATATATGGGTCAGGATCATTTTATATCAGTTTAAGTTACATTATTAATCTTATCCGTTGATCCTACTTATATCCAAATGCTCTAATTTTTTTAATAATGTGAGTCATTGGATACAAGTGGATCAATGGTCAAGATTGAGTGTAAGATTTCTAACTCTTACAGTGGTGTAAGAATATCCTGCCCATATATATATATATATATATTTGGTCAGGATCATTTTACATAAGTGTAAGTTACACTCTCAATCTTGTCCACTAATCCCATTTATATCTAAGGGCTCAAATTTTATAGTAATGTGAGCCATTGGATACAAGTGGATCAATGGTCAAGATTGAGTGTAAGACTTCTAACTCTTACACCGGTGTAAGAATATCCTGCCCATATATATATATATAAGAATTAATATTTCTCATGAAAAATAATTTTATCTCCTAGATATACATTAAAGTGTGTGGAGCTCATATGAGACCAGGTGGGGAGAAGACAAAAAAAAATACGAGTCTCACACATTTTAATACATGTGTATGAGGTAAACTTTATCTCCTACAACTTGAAAAACATTATTCTCATATATGCTTATAGGGATTAACATCTCTCATGTCAGAGAGATAAAGTTATTTACTGCAGTCTTGAAATGACGTAGTCTTGGGGTTACATCTTAAAAATAAAGGGAATTTTAGTAAAATTCATGTTTGAAATAGGGATGTAAAATTTTCAAAATACCCGTTATTTTTAATCCTAAATCCCAAAATGATGTCATTTTGGAATTGCAAGAGATAATTTTATCTTTTGTGATTGGAGAAATGTTTTTCCCATATATATATATATATATATAAATATAGGGTTTTATAATTCTCATTCAACATGAGAATTATAATTCTTCTACACACCCTTCTATTTTCGTGCTGACATGAGACATGAGTTATACATATAATTTTTTCTAACACATGGGTCCCACATGCTTTTTATCTCTACAACATGAGATTTCAATTCTCCCTCAACATGAAAATTATAAAACCTATATATATATATATATATATATTTCAATTCTCCTTCAACATGAAAATTATAAAACCTATATATATATATATAATATTTTCTCATTCAATAGGAAATAATTTTCTCATGTTGTGAGATATCGAGATCCGTACTATCTTTTTTATTTTTTTAACAATTGATGGGCGCGCCACTTGTTGTGTTTATGGCTTGAAATATTCTATTTCATGTGATATGAGAAAAGAGAAACACTATATATGTGTGTGTTGATTAACGTTTCTCATGTTGTAAGATATAATTTAATCTCCTATAATTTTATGTGTATGTGTGGGAAATAAAATTATCTCCTACAATAGGAGAGATATTAAATCCACACACACATATATAAAATTATCTCCTACAATAGGAGAGATATTAATTGTTCCTAATATTGTAACCTGTTTTTAATTTCGTGGTAATATAAATATGTTTACAAAAATAATGGTTTGAACCTATACTTCCTTTAATCTGGAAAATGCACATTATAAATTTTAAGTTTATGAGAAATGAAATTTCCCAATCAACTGATGTCCATTTAATAAAAGGATTAATATTTTTCATATTATATGAGATAATTTAATCTCCTGCACCTAATTCTTTTAATACACTTTGATTCAGACTTAATTTTCTGAAACAACAAATTGGATCATTACGCTTTACTATTTATCAAGTTTGTCATCAACTTATGATCACCCTCATATTGGTTACTAGTAATAATGGTACATTTTGTTTAAGGGAAATGTTCATGAGAAAGCATTGGTGTGATAGTGTCCAAATAGGTTATGACACCCTAGTCGATCCGCGACACGATATGAAAATTTATATTTGGGTTAACTCGCAAAAAAAAAATTGTATCGTGTGACATGTCAAAACAAATTCGACCATAATTTTTATTATTTTTTTTTAATTCTACCATTTTTAATTTGTTTTTCTCAATTACCATTTTATCCATAATTTGTGTGCTATTCGTGTCATGTCGACATCAACCCGCAAAATTTACGTATCATATTCGTATTAAAAGTTTTGATACGAATAAAAATTCGTATTGGTGTTAACATATTCATGTTGTGTCAAATTCGTATCATGTCAACACAAATTGGCACCTAGCCTCATGTAGAGACATAATTAGGTGAGTCCTACAATTTAAAAAAAAAAGAATATTGGCTCAAATTTCGATGGATCTGAGGCAATACTTTTTAATGTAATATAAGAAAAATATTACCCTTTGTTTAATGTTTTTATTTATTTATTTATTTTTGGATATTATTATTGTCCCAAACTTATATTTTTCAAGAAATAGAAACTACTGCTTTCAGTGTCTCAAGGATGTAGTATTTTTCTCTTTTATTTCATTTAGTTATATTTTTAAAATTAAAATTACGTATATTTTTTTGACTTTAATATATAGACTTTATTTATGCCTTAAAGGCAAAAAGAGTTATCTGCCTTAAGAGTTCATTCTTTTTTTTTTTTGTCCCTCTTTTTGTAAACCTATATGTCTCGACAGAGAAATTTATATAGGGGTGTGTAAAATAACAAAAAAATTGAATCGAACTATGAATCGAACCGAACCATCCTTAAAATAATCGATTTTTAAAAATCAATTCATGAACCGAACCGATTTTTAAAGAATCAATTGATGAACCGATCGATTTTTAGAACCAGTTCAAGAACCGAACCATTTTGAACTGAGCCAAACCGTTTTCAAATCGAACCAAATTGATTTTTATAATTTTATTCTTAAAAATTTTAATTTTTTTTTTCTTTTTAAAATAGGATCGACCCGATCCGATTTCGAATCGAACCGAACAATTTTCGAATCGAACCATTTAAACCAATTCGATTCGGCTTTTAAAAAATTCGATTCGACCCATGCACGTCCTTACATTTACATTTGAAGGTATAAAATTAAAACCCTAATATATAACTTGAAATAGTTAATTAGTATGTACCAAAAGCACAAATGGATTAAACTTAAAAGAAAAAAGTTCTTTTATTTCAAAGTCAAAATAATAGTTATATGTAAGAATATCGGGATTATTATTTCTTATATTGTAGGAGATAAAATTATTTCTTAAATTTTATCTTCTATAAGCATATAATAGTGTGTGGATCCATGTAGAGTCATGTGAACAGAAGAGATAGAAAATGAAATTTTGGGTCCTACCCACTTTTATGTGTGTGTAGCAAATAAAATTATTTTCTACAACATGAGAAACATTAATTCCAAAAATATATGTCAAAAAATAATTATTGGTCTTGCATAATAGTTCCTCTTTCAAAAAGATGAGGCTAACTGTTATATTGTTTTTTCGGGAAGTTTATATTTATAAATATTTTGTTTACAAATTCTTATAAAGAACACTATATCTTATAAGTAAGACACTCTTGAATGAAGTCTTATCAATAAGAAATAATATAATTTGTAAAATAAAATAAAAATTATTAATATAACCCTCTCATAATTTTTATGTAAAACAAACACTTTCATGAGCCTTTTTCTTGATGCCTTAGTGCCTTTTAGGTATGATTTTATTTGGGAAAACGCAATGCTTAACTTAAATAACTGATTTTGATGATGAATCATGATTTCTTTAATGCACTTCTTTCCTTTTCTTTTGTATTCCATCAGCCATGCAATCACGACCCACAATCATTTTAATATCCATCCACTAAGAGTAGTCTAGTAATAAATGAATAATCAAAGTGATGATGTGATTGCCGGTACTTAAATTTAATATCTTGATGATTCCACATCAACATAATTTTGATGATAACAAATAAACTCAAAGAGAAAAGCTCAAGGACAAAGCAACATTCAAAAGCAATTCAAGTATCAAGTCTCAAGCATCAAACCAAGTCCAAGATCTCAATGGTATATTCATTTAGGACTTAGGAAAAATATGTAAAGGTGTATAAATTCTAGCATTGCATGAGCTCAAGTCATACATTTAGTTACCTAATCATAAAGTGCTTAAAGAACCTTGATCTAACAAGTCAAACATGCATTGAAAAGGTCTTTGATATAACTTAAGCATGAAGCAGCCTTTGCACGGTTCAATCACACTCATTCATGATCCTAATTTGCTCATCTATTTTTAAAAGAATGCATTTTCAAAGAAATGACAAAGTAAGTGGTTTGATATGCACAAAATTGGCTTGGAAAGGAACCTACAAGACATAAACACTTCTAGACATATTCCATAACCATTTGCATGCTTTCCATGTTGTAAAAACCATTTATGAATGAAAAGAAACTCAGAATTCATGCAAAAAGTGAGCTGCCATGAAATATCCGGATATTGTACTGAGAATATCCAGATATCAATATCCGGATACCATATTCAGATATCAATATCCGGATATGTACATATCACAACGGCTAGAAACGACTAGTTTTCAAATGAGGTGTTAATATAAATCCCCACATCAACAGTGATGAACAGTACACGACCTTAGATCAATTATTGAACCTTTCTTATTCTTTCTAGCCTATTATTGCTCATTAATTACTTACTTTGATCATTACATACACTTGAGCTCATCTTTCTTTTGAAGCTATACACCTATTAGTTCTTCAATTTGTAAAATCTGTACTTTGAGAATACTTAGCCTTTCTTAATCATCTCAATCTTACTTCTTGAATTGAGAGGGGAGTGAACCCTTGTGTAAGTGAAGGAAAAGTATTAGTATCCAAGTAACCGAAGTCTTGGAAGAATATTGTAGTGGTTTGTTGAGCACCCGTGAAGCTCAACCGAATAGTGAAAGTTGACAAAGCGGCTTCAATCTGGACGTAGGTCACAGTGGTGGTGACCGAACCAGGATATATCTCGTTTGCAATATCTCTAACCCTTATCTTTGCATAAGCATTGTTAGAATATTTGAGCATATTTGGTTTCATATATTGTCATCTATTTACTTGAATTATTTGCTATTATTTAATCTCTTTGTGTATTAAATTATTTGAACTCAAGAAAATCTTTTTCAAAAAGAAAAGTGAGGCGTTTTGCGAAAATAATTTTAAAACTCAATTCACCTCCCTCTTGAGTTTGAGGCCACTTGTCTAGAGGGTTAAGATAATTTTCATGGAATTATAAGTTCATACTTTAATGTCATTTGTATAAAAAGAAAAAAGTAAAAGTTAAAAAATTCCCTATAATTTTGCTTTGAGTCATTTACATCCCTATACTTTTTTTTCAATCACTTACCCCTTGTGGTTTTTATCCACATTTGTCATTAACATGATTAGAAATTAAATTAATCTACCTATTTTATCCTTCTTAGAAAACAAAATAGACTAAGGATAAAAAACATAAAACATAAAAATAAAATAAAATCAAATATGTTGGAAACTTACAATACTTATAGAAAAGATTAAAAAAATTAAATATTTCTAAATCAAAAAGAAGAAAATAAACTTAGGACAAAAAAAGTAAGAGTACCAAATATATTGGAAACTTACAATAGTAACATAAAAGACTAAAAATAAAAAAGTAAATGAAAATAATCTAAATAAAAAAAGAAAATAAACCAAAGACAAAAAAGAAATAAGACTAAATATGTTGAAAATTTACAACACTGAATTCCTTTTTTTTGTCTTATTTTTTCTTTTAATAGTGATAGAAAAGGCAAAAAATAAAAAATACAAGAAAAAAAACCAAATATATATAAATAAAAAAGAATAAATTAGACTAGTGAAAAAAAGAAGAAGATAAAACTAAATATACTGAAAATTTACATCAGTGATTTCCTTTTCAATTTATTCTTAAACTTAATTTTTCTTTTATTTTTTTGGTCTTCAATCTATTTTTTTTTAATTTTAGTCTTTTCTGTCAATGTTGTAAGTTTCTAATATATTTGAACTTATTTTTTCTTATATTTTTTTTTTGTAAGTATTGTAAGTTTTCAATATCTTTTATTTTATTTTTGGCATGAGTCTATTCTCTTATTCTAAGAAGGGTAAAATAGATAAGGATGAACATGGATAAGAAAATCATAGGAGATAAATGATTAAAAAAAGCAAAAGAGTATATAAGTGATCTAAAGTGAAATCATGAGGAGATTTTTAAATTTAAAAAAGAAAGAAAAAAAGAGAGTAAATGATTTTGGGATATGTATGGGCAATACTTCTTATCTCTTGAGCACACATTTACTTAAATTAAAGATAAATGACAGTATTAAAATATAATTAAATAATATGGGTTGTGTAAAAATACATGTACGGACATAAACTTTAAAAGGATTGTGTTTGATATGTTTACTTGTTTGTGGTTTTTTTAAGGCTAACACAAAATAATTGTTCAAGCATCATCATTTTAGCCTTATTCTAAAAGCACTTTAATTTAAGCCGTAGATGGTGCTTTTTCGTATTATCATTATAGTATACTACTACGATTTCTGCAGGTGCTCAATTCCATGACGTGGCTAGCTGGGACTGGATAGTGGATACACATCATGGTCCCTATCGGACGAATTTGATGAAATAAGAAGACTACCCCATTACACGACTCGAGTGGACTCCAATTCAAATGGGAAGCTGGAAAGTGGAAATTCAGGTTTGAGGTTAGAGTAGGTTTTGCCTTTATGTTACTGTACGGATACCAAATCTCTAAACGAGATATGGTGGGTGGGGTAGTATAGTATAAGTATTGCCAATTCATGTTATGTGCTCGCTTGCTTACTACAAAAGGAAAGGGAAAAACAAAAAATTGGTTGGATTAGTTAACAATTTCCACGTTATAGGTGATATGATGGCTAAGCACTTATTTAATTTGCCAGTCACGCTGTAAAGACGAGAACCTGTGCAAAATGTACCGTCATTATGACAAATGAAGAGCATACATATATAATTTAAGAGAAATTATATTCCATGAGATTTATCTCTCATATTACATTTACATAAAAAAATATATCTCATTTCATAGGGGGTAAAAAATTTCTCCGGTCAATGAAGATAAATTATCTCCGGTAAGCTTAAAACGACGTCGTTTTGAGGCAAAAATCAAATTATTTTTGTAATTCAAATATATTGCAGGATTATATTAATTTTTATCATTATAAACTTTTAATTTTATAATCCAAAACGATGTCATTTTGAGCTCGCTGTAGATAACTTTATCTCTAGTTACTGAAAAAATATCTTTTCCTTTCTTAAACATAAAATAAAATTGATGAACCCACTTTATTTATCTCATAACAATAACTTATCTCATATTAGAAAACTAAAGCCCATAATTTAAAAGGTTTTATAATTCTCATGTAACGTGAGAGTTTGAACTTTCTTACACACCCTTTGATTTTTTGTGCTGATATGGGTCTCACATATGATTTTTTCTAACACATGGATCCCACATGCTTTTTATCTCTATGACATGAGATTTCAATTCTCATGCAAAATGAGAATTATAAAACCCTAATTTAAAATCAACAAAACCGTAATTGCATTCTCAGTGGTGGACCTCCTCCTCCTCCTACTAGTAGCAGCAGGTGGATGCATAATGTATTTGCTAGGAGTAGGACTAGCACCCCATAAGAGTAGGTATTTGTGTTTGGCACAGTGAGTGATTCCTTTTTCCATGCCTCCTATCCTAAGCCTTATTGATGTATTTGTTTAGATCTGTGAATTTATAGCTACTTGACAACAGGACCGTCCCCATCCACAGAAACATAACCGAAAGTGATTGCACTACAGGTTTTTTAATTTGTGTTTTCACCTTGATGAGAATGATTTGTGTTGCTTGTTCATAACCATATAAAAATGCACAGTTGAATTGAATCATATAAGAATCTCCAATAGTTAACCCTATAATCGTGCATTGACATAACTTGCAAACCAAACCTAACGTTGGGGGATGGGGACAGAGGGCCATAGTCTACGGGTCATACTCATAGCTCACACACCAGGATAACAGTGTACCCTAGTGGTTACAATATTCCAATCGAGTTTTTCCTTTTTTGGTTAGAATAACAGTATCAGTTAATTAATTGCTAATGGTGAAGAGTGCTTATCGTGTTTTAAAGGATATAAAGTTGTATAATTTTAAATAAGAGAAAGAGATAAATAAAAGATAAGAGAATGGATAAAAAAATATAAATGTATGAGTCTCACCTCTTTATGAAAGTAAAATAACATAAATTATATCATTTAAAAGAACAAACATTTTTCCCATTGTTAATTTGTTTATGCATATCAATAGTTTCTTTAGTGGGCTTGAGGAATGACCCAATATTCCATTTTTTCTTGTGGGCCGGCGAGATCCATTTTTATCTTGGGCCTAACATGGAATCCAATAAGAAATAATATTATAACTGTACACGTGTCAGACAGTGAATGGAACATCGTATGTTCGTTTGAAACCACGCATTGAACGGTTAGAGTTCCCTCCAAGAATTGTGAAAGGCGCATGTTAGCTGCTAGTTAGGATTCACGGCCATGACTTCCGCACCGTCGCCAATGTCGGTCCAGCCGGGTCGCATTCGGACCCTGAAAGAAGGTTCGGGTCGTTCTGATGGAGAAGCGGGTGCGGGTCCCGTTGTGTACTGGATGTTCAGAGATCAACGGCTCAGAGACAATTGGGCTCTCATCCACGCCGTTCATCAGGCCAACAAAGCTAAAGTTCCCGTAGCCGTAGTGTTCAATCTCTTCGATCAGTTTCTGGGTGCAAAGTCTCGCCATTTAGGGTTCATGCTGAGGGGTTTGCGCCAATTGTGCCACCAAATGCAACACACTCTTCAAATCCCCTTTTTCTTGATTCGGGTAATCCTAATTGTATTTAAAAAATTGATTTTTCTTAACTCTTTCATATATAATACATACTTTTTAAAAAAAAAAAAAAAAAAATTGTATTGTAGGGAGAGGCAGAGGAGACTATACCCAAGTTTCTTATAGAATGTGGAGCTTCACTGTTGGTGACAGATTTCTCACCCTTGCGGGAAGTGCGAAGTTGCAAAACGTTGATTTGCGAGAGGGTAAGCGATTTGGTTACCGTACATGAAGTGGATGCTCATAACGTGGTACCCCTTTGGGTTGCCTCTGATAAATTGGAGTATAGTGCTAGGACCATAAGGGGAAAGATAAACAAAAGGCTTTCTGAGTATCTCGTTGATTTTCCTAACATTGAACTTGAACCACCAACTAGGAAATGGGACATCACTGAGAACACTTCTATTGATTGGGATGATCTCATTGCTGATGTATTAAGGTTAGAGATATATAGATAGTTACCCTTCTAAGCTCAAATCATAATCATGTGGATATGTTGACACTTATTTTTAATCGTTCTAAAACTAGGAGAGGAGCTGAGGTTTCTGAAGTTAATTGGTGTGAGCCTGGCGAAATTGCTGCAATGGAAGTATTGATGGGAAGTAAAAATGGATTCTTGACTAAAAGGTTGAAAAATTATTCCGTAGATCGCAACAACCCATGCAAACCCACTGCACTTTCTGGTTTATCTCCTTATTTGCATTTTGGACAGATATCTGCTCAGCGCTGTGCTTTAGAAGCACGTAAGCTGAGAAATTCACATCCTCAGGTTTGTTTTACTTGTCCTGAAGTTTGGAGTAAATTCATCCTATCTGTTGCTTTGTTTTCTTCCCAAAAATGGTTATAAATATCTTATTATTTGCTGTTGGTCTATAGGCAATTGATGCTTTCTTGGAGGAGTTGATTGTGAGGAGAGAACTTGCTGATAACTTTTGCTTCTATCAGCCTCATTACGATTCATTACAAGGAGCATGGGAGTGGGCTCGTAAGACATTAGTGGATCATGCCACTGATAAGCGAGAACATATTTACACATGAGTCACTTTGTTTTGTTTCTAACTTTATAATGTTTTTTGTTTACTTGCAAGCTCATGTAGTTTTTGTTTTTTGCAGGAGGGAGCAACTTGAGAAGGCACAGACTGCTGATCCCGTAAGCCAATCTTTTTTCATGGATAATTTTAATATTTCCAATTAAACCACCTGACTCATTCAAAGACTCTAGCACTTTCTTACTTATGATCATTTACTGGCCCTCAAGCTCAAATCTTCTTAAAGCCCCAGTACTAATGCATTATCACACTTAAGCTCTTTCTAACTCTATGTGGAATTTTAACTGCTTCATTTGGCATTTATCTTAATAAGCATTATATCGTTTTGTGTTGCAAATGGCAGCTCTGGAATGCTTCTCAGCTGGAGATGGTCTACTATGGGAAAATGCATGGTTTTATGCGGTAAGTAACTTCTTGATGAATTCTTGTCTCCTTTTTTGGATCTCTACTTCATTTGCGGAATTGTAATATTTTCTTGTTATGCATGATGCTCTATAATATCTTAGCAGAGACACACCATATCCCTTGTAATATAAAATTAGCTTCCAAGGGTTTCACCTTACAGTTATGTTTGTTTCCTCAAAATGAAAATTTCATGTACAGAATGTATTGGGCAAAGAAGATACTTGAGTGGACAAGAGGACCTGAAGAAGCCCTTGAGATATCTATATATTTAAATGATAAGGTAATCTAATAATCCTTACTCAACATAGAGTATTAATCTAATTAAGAATGCGGTTTTCATGAGATGAAGGTTATTACCATTATAAATGACGGCAATTTCACCTGATTGCAGTATGAAATAGATGGGAGGGATCCAAATGGTTATGTTGGCTGCATGTGGTCAATATGCGGGGTTCATGATCAGGTTCGTTAATTTGAATGTTGGGGAAGAATGAAGTGTTTTTTTCTTTTTTTTGGTATAGAGTGCTTTTGGTTCATGTAGGCTGTGGTAGTTGCATTATCTGCGTAACTGTTTTGAGCTTTTCCTTCCAATTTTTTGAGAACTGAATGAACTGTAAAATTGGGTGCTCGCAAGGGATCATATAAAGATCGAGTAGAATTGTAAATTTTCTTATAGGATTATCAGTTTTGGCATTTATGTTTTTGTGCATTTCAGGGTTGGCGAGAGCGGTCCATTTTTGGGAAAATTCGATACATGAACTATGCAGGCTGCAAAAGAAAATTTGATGTTGACAGATACATTGCATATGTCAATAAATTAGTTGCTGAGCTGAGAAAAAGAAAAGCTGAAAACTTGCTATCTATAAAGGAGAAAGTAATTCGCTGTTGTGATCCAGAAGATTGAAGCGTATTTACTTCTAGGTTTCTGGACATATTTTGTGTTTAGGTATGTGTTGAATACCACGTTTTACATAGGTGTACATCCTTATGATTAATTAATGAAACTGAGATTTCTTGTGCTCCAATTCGAACTAGTTGGTCACATTCATATTAAAGTTGATGGCGAACCCTTGAATGCTTACTCAGTACAGAAAAGCAATCAAATTATTATGAGATAATATTTTTAGGGTTTGCTCAACAGTTTCCCTTCATCGTGGGGGTGGACTATGCCAATATTTTCTTACCTTCTTTGTAATATAATTCTTGGTTCTTCATTTCTCATTGTGATTCTTGATGTTAGTAAAGGGGCATGACAAGAAGGAAATCATGATGAAAAAAAGTTTGAAAGGTACAATTCTATTTCACATACTGCTCATGTTTACTACTAACGTTGCTTTAAGCGATTGCTACTATATTTTTTGGGGAAAGGTCTCAGGATTAATTAAGTTGTCCCTGATAACTTTTTATTTTTTTTAAGAAAAAAAAGTAAGTTACTGGTTAATCCTAATTTGGGTTTAGTGTCAATGAAAAATTCATAAATCGAGCGGTTCTTTCTTGAGAAGAGTCAGATGAAGTCATTCCATAAATAGCTCCCATTGCTATTCATAGATAATTTGATCAACACATAATTATTGACCGAGATAATAAATTGGGACAAATGTGCATCCTTAATAGCTTAAAGAAGGAACTGTCGAAGAGGGTTTTTTGACCATTGTAGTCCTTATGTAATAATTAATTACCAAATTGACTTTCATTATAAACTATTTCAAAAATTTAACCTCTCCAGAAAACATAACATTGATATGCTCATGTTTGACCGTTAACCACCAAGCCTACCCAGGTATATTTTGGAATTTTTTATCTACCCGGGTAGGGAGGAGGGTACCCGGGTATATTTCTTGAATCTAAGAAAATGTTTAAATTATGAGTAAAGTGTGTGTCATTTTAAAGGAGGTAAAGTTGTGTCATTTTAAGAGAGAGAAAGAAATAGATAAAGGAGGAGAGAGAGTTGGAAAAAAAAGAGTAAAGGTGTGGATCCCACTTCTTTGTGAGAGTGAAAGGATATAAGTTGTGTCATTTAAAAGGATAAACACTATTCCCTTAAATTATTTACGCGGGTAGGGAGGGGGTACCTGGGTAAATATCATGCACATGATTTGTGACCAACACACAGGGAATTTCAACTATCACCAGACCAGATCAACACTTTCAGAAGCTTTTTGGAGCATCTACATGATACCTGAAATTGATAAGTAACTACAGATTTGGTGGATACATTTGAGTCATATTGCAACAAATAGGATCCATAACTAATATTCTTCGTCATACTTCATCTGGTTCTTTAAAATTGTAAAATTATGAGCAATATTTACAAAAGTTAGGTACAAGTTGTTTCTATACTTCGATAGTTATAATTCCCTGATTTCACACGACACAATACTAAAAACAGGATTTAAGTCTTCCAACTGAATGGCAGGCAAATAGAACTCATTACAATTTACATACATGCAGTATCGAATGAGATAAGTCAAATAACCTATCAAGTAATTTTTAAATTGTTCAATCAAAGAATAATACAAGAATCAGAAGCATAAAAACTGTTTTAAAACTCCATTAAAATTGTAAATTCTATCTTTGCTTATTTTTCAATCTGGATTATTTACCCGGGTACTCCCTCTCTATCCGGGTAAATAATTCAAACATTTTCCCAGATTCAAGAAATATACCCGGGTACCCGGGTAGATAAAAAATTTCAAAATATACCCGGGTAGAGAAGGAGGTACCTGAGTAGGTTTGGTGGTCAACAGTCAAACATGGGCATATTTAGGGGTGCAAATGGGCCAGGCCGAGCCAGGCTTTAGCATAAATAGACTAGGCCCATATAGAATATTTTAAGCCTGGCTCAGCCTCTCAGCATGCCACAAGCTAAGATATTGGCCTGAGCCTGACCTGTTTTTGAACACCAGGAAACCTGGTCTGACCTCTGGCCTACCAAAAGACATATTGCAGATATTCTTTCTATATTTAGAGGAATTGTTAAGCATAACAATGTTAAGGGAGAAATTTAGAGTAAAAATTATTGAATGAGAAGACAATGTTATAAATGGGAATGAGCGATAAGCCCCCTGCTACAGAGAAAAATATCCCTTAGCCCCTTTTCTACAAAAAAAGTAGAAAATAACAGAAAATGAACAACAACGTGAAAAAACTCAGACCCATCACCCTTGCATTATAAAGGAACCACTACTAACAAATTCCTAACAGAATTCCCCCTCCTACTCTTTCTGCAACGCGTGACCCTTATAGCCTTGCCACGTCATTTATTTATCCTTCTTGCTTTTCCTCTGATAAACAAGAATTGGACTAGTCCACTTAGTACTCTTGGGTTCACCATCTTGGGCCTCATCCTGCTTAGTACCCTTGGACTCACCATCTTGGGCCTCATTCTGGTCAGTACCATCATTCCTATCAATACCCCCTTCCTTTAAAATTTCCTTGTCCTCAAGGAAAAATGAGGGAAACTGCCCTCTCATGTCACCCTCCTTTTCCCAGGTCGCTTCCTCCACAGGCCTGGACTTCCACAAAATGAGCCATTCATTGCTGGTCTTGCCTTCCTCCTTGAAACTTCTAACTGCCAGAATTGATTCAGGTTCATGAAGGTTAGAATCCTCCACTGCCAACCCAGGAGGAAGGGATCCTTCTGCTGTAATATTTCCCACTGCCTTGCGTAATTGAGAGACATGAAACACAGGGTGAATCTTAGAGGACACAGGAAGCAGGAGCTTATATGCAACAGCTCCAATCCTTTCTATTATCTGAAAAGGCCCATAGAAACGAGCTGAAATTTTTGGATTAATTCGTCGAGAGACAGAGACCTGGCGATGTGGGCGAAGCTTTACATATACCCAATCACCGGTATCAGCTTGCCGTTTCATAGAATTTTGAGCGCGCAAAAGATGATGTTTAAGCTGACGTAGAGCCTCATCTCTATCATACAGCACGCGAGCCACAGCATCAACCTGAGTTTCTCCAGCAATATAATGAACAATGCTAGGGGGGGTCGCCCATAGACTACAGCAAAAGAAGTAGTATTAGAGGAAGAGTGGAATGATGTATTATACCAGTATTCTGCCCAGGATACCCATAATGACCAGTGTTTTGGTTGTTCAGATGCGAAGCAACGTAGATACGTCTCTAAACAACGATTTAGCACTTCTGTCTGACCATCCGTTTGCGGGTGATATGAGGTGCTCATACGTAACATAGTTCCTTGCAAACGAAAAAGCTCCTTCCAAAAATAACTGAGGAATAAAGGATCACGATCACTGACAATAGAACGTGGCATGCCATGTAAACGAATAATCTCCCTAGCAAACAACTCTGCCACATGTCTCGCGGTAAAGGGGTGCTTGAGAAGAAGGAAGTGCGCATATTTGGACAACCTATCCACAACAACAAAAATAACTTCATACCCCTGTGATTTAGGTAGACCAGCAATGAAGTCCATGGAGACATCTTCCCAAATAAGTTGAGGGACAGGCAAAGGCTGAAGTAAGCCTGCTGGAGACAAGGTTTGGTATTTATGACGTTGGCAGATATCACAAGACTTGACAAAATGCATGATATGCTTATGCATCCCCTTCCAATATACCCCTGCTGCCAGTCTTTTAAAAGTCTTTACAAAACCAGAATGTCCACCAACAGGAGAAGCATGGAATTCCTTCAATAAGGTAGGAATCAAGGTGGATTGTGAGGATAGAACAAGTCTTCCTTTGAAAAATAACAACCCTCCATGCAAAGTAAACCCATCAGGAACAACTTGCTTGGATTCGAACAAAGATAAAAGGGACTTTAGTTCCGTATCCTCTTGATACTCTTGTTTAACTAGGCTCAGATCCAACCAGTAAGGAGTAGACACTATATTGGAAAGTTCTACCTGTTCCATCATGCGTGAGAGTGCATCTGCAGCTTTATTTTCTGGACCAGGTTTATACAGCACCTCGAACTGATAACCCATCAACTTGGACAGCCAACAGTGTTGATCGGAGGTTGTAATGCGTTGAGAAAGCAAATGCTTGAGACTCTTGTGATCTGTATAGACAGTAAACGATCTTCCCAAAAGATAGGGTCTCCAATGTTGAATAGCTAAAGCAAGAGCCATAATCTCCTTCTCATAAACGGACTTGGTCAAACTCCGATTAGCAAGAGCCTTGCTAAAGTATGCAATAGGTTGCTTCTCCTGCATAAGTACTGCTCCTATACCCGTACCGGATGCATCACACTCAATCACAAACTCCTTGCAAAAATTGGGCAAAGCAAGAACAGGAGCAGTGGTTAAGAGCCTTTTTAACCTTTCAAAAGCTAATCCAGCTGACTCGCTCCATTTAAAACCATCTTTCTTTGTTAATTCTGTCAGAGGTTGGGCAATTTTACCGTAATCTTTAATAAACCGACGGTAATAACCTGTAAGACCAAGGAATCTGCGAACCCCTTTAACATTCATTGGCTGCGGCCAATCCAACACTGCCTGTACCTTATTTGGGTCCATTGCTACACCAGAAATAGAGATAACATGCCCTAAGTACCCCTTTAACATGCCCTAAGTTTCACCAAAAGAACATTTTTTTGGTTGAGCAACCAGCTTGTGGAGGTGTAAAATACGTAACACTTCTGCCAAATGAAGCAAATGAGTTTCCCAGTCGGGGCTGTAGACAAGGATATCATCGAAGAAAACCAGAACATTTCGCCTCAGTTTATCACGAAAAACAGAGTTCATGGTTGATTGGAAAGTGGAGGGAGCATTGGTGAGCCCGTAAGGCATTACAAGGTATTCGTAATGCCCATCGTGAGTACGAAAAGCCGTCTTATGGGTATCTTCCTCACGAACTCTGATTTGATGGAAACCTGATTTTAAATCAAGTTTAGAAAAATATTGAGCACCGTATAACTCGTCCAGCAACTCATTAATATTAGGAATGGGATACTTATCTGGAATTGTAATTTTGTTCAAAGCTCGGTAGTCGACACACATCCGCCATGACCCATCTTTTTTTTTAACGAGTATAACTGTAAGAACCCGCACCGCTAATTAAGGTAATTAGTAAACTAATTATGATAATTAGGAAATAATTCCATAATTGGCCTTAATAATTATTAATGAGCTTAGATAATTATATTGAGTGAGTAAAAATGCTGAAAGTCGCTTTTCGGAAGAAAAGCGCAGATACCGGTTCTGCTACTCGGTATAAATGCGTACCGGAAAAGTATCCCGGAAAATTATAACGAATGCATGATAATTACTAGAATATTATGTAGGACTTGTAAAACAAGTTTCAAGTCAAAATGACGTAATCTGATGTCAGAACTGATACTGGCTATGGAAAAGCGCGTACCGGAAAGGTGCTCCGAAAAATAAAATAAAAATATGACAAATCTTAGAAAAATGTCTAGGTCTAGAATCCGAAGTTTGAGATCAAGATCTTTTACTTTGCTACCAAGGCTAATACTGCGCGTGTGTGGCCTTGTGCCTATAAATAGACATATTTGGCACAAAACCCTAGACATTCTAACTTGCCTACGTGACTTGGGTGGCTGCAGCTTGCCTCCCTTCTTCCTTCCTTCCTCCTTGGCCATTTTGCTTGGGAGAAACCACCAAGTTGTCACATTTAGCCTTAATCCTTCCTCTTTCACCATGGAAACACTTGAGTGAGTGCATTGTAAGGAGGTTGTGGTCTTGTTTCTGAGGGTGTTGCTGTTTGAGGGAGAGTGTGAGGCTGAGTTCCTTCCTTGGCTTGGTTGGGAGTCTTGTTCTTGAGTGGTGAGGCCTCAAGAAGCTTTCTTTGTGAGGAAAGGTCCTTGCTTGGGTGACATTTTCGTGCACCTTGAGGTCTGTACTTTGGAGCTGACTTGTGAGCTCCAAGAGCACCATTGTTGGCTGCTCAAAGCTTGGGGTAAGTGTTCTACACCTTTGATCTTAAGTTTAATGCTTAAAGTTGGTGTCTTGGCATGTAAAAAGTTAAAATGAAGTAACCAACACCTAAATGAACTTGTATATGCTAAAAGATGCATGCTTTAACGTGTACATGTGTTAAAAGTTGGATCTTTGGGATGGATATTCACGAAATGCAGAAACTGCATTCTGTCGTGAGATATCCGGATATTTGTCGAACAGATATCCGGATATCAGTATCCGGATATGGTATCCGGATATTGATATCCGGATATGGGATCTGGGTATCCGGATATGACATATCCGGATATGTCCAGTATGATATCCGGATATGGCATATCCGGATATGCCCCTTCTGATATCCGGATATCCTGGGTTCTGCGCAGACAGTAGCTTTACTGTATGAACAGTAAGCTATTGGGTGTGTGTGGACCCTAGTTCAAGGAAGTTGAACTTCTGTAATTAATGAACTAAGTCAGAATCACATGATTAAGGGCTTATGGCTTTGTTGGAAGCCTTAAGACGTAAAACGTAAAGGAAAGGCGTAGTCTTTAAGTTGTATGCTTGTTGTACAATAATATTGATGTATTATTGGTCCATATCAGATCGTGATACTGCTGTTTGTGGACTAGTGAGTGGTTGGACTCTTGGCTTGGATAGCTAGCTTGCAAGGTAAGCTTTCGTGTCCTCGGTTTAGCCATTTTGACGTTCCACCATGTCCCATGGGGATGGGTTTATGCATGCTGTGTTACATGCTTTGATTATTTTGGAAATGCTGTTGAGCTGTTTATATGTAATGAGCTATTATGATATGCATGTGGTGTCCACCTAGACGGCAATCCTGAGTATGTAGTACATACAAGATGGAGAAGCATGTGGGTGAGGTGCAGGTAGTATCCATGTACTCATGTAGGCATAGACGTATTCCTACATTTCTCTGGCCAGTAGATTTGAAAGCACACATGACATGATTAATTGCTGCATCGCATGATTTTGGAACTTATACTGTAATACTGTTTTAGAACTTATATTACACATGTAAGTGAGCTTGGGGTGGAGACTCCTTGAGGACCCCTTGTCTTACTGAGATTTCTTGTTAGAGATCTCACCCCACGTTTGGGGACGCTTATTTCAGGATCAGGTAATGTTGAGGGCTCAGGTGGCAGGAGGCCAGAGTTGAGCTGATTGATGATATGCTGACTGCTGTTATGCTATTTCTACTGTTGTTTATGTTTTCTGCTTTAATTATGCTAAGTTTATGTTGAGACCATTTGTGGGCATTGTTGCCTTATTTGGTGAGCATGGGGTTTGTCCATGCCACATGATTGTTATCGTCTTTTTATGTTAATGTTGTAATTAAAGTATCAGGATTTTGACCCAGGCTACTTGTGTAGACCTGTGGCTTTAGATACTCACCTTATATTTATGTACGAGGTATTCAGTTAGTTGTCTTGCAATTTACATACAGGCAGTATTTTTATGAAAAGGATTAAGTAATCAAGTTGGTTAAGTTAATGACGTCATAATTGAATTAAAGAAAAAGTTATTCCGCATTTTAATTAAGCGTGACTTAATACGATAGTGTGTTAACAGACCGGGTTAACACGGGCTGTTACATTTTATGGTATCAGAGCACTTTCTAGGGAAAAGCCTGTATGTATTGCAATAACTTAGGATGTGTCGTTGCGTGTCTACTTGTGTTCTCTCTGACTGGTGTGTGTTATGATAATGCATATGTGACCACATGGCGTGGGCCTGATCAACTCATTCTTTGTGTAACTTGTGCAGAGTCATGGTGCCACCAAGGAGGAACACTAGTACGAGTGAGGATCAGACGGATCCTGTCCTGGCTGCATTGGCTGAGATGCAAGCGGCCCGACTAGCCGACCAGGAAGCCACGAGGCTGGCAAACCGGGCGATGCTGGACGCAATTCGAGAT
This sequence comes from Gastrolobium villosum, assembly GCA_032173675.1. Classification (NCBI taxonomy): domain Eukaryota; kingdom Viridiplantae; phylum Streptophyta; class Magnoliopsida; order Fabales; family Fabaceae; genus Gastrolobium; species Gastrolobium villosum. Next base: position 56,482 of record JAVKPL010014049.1, read on the forward strand.
GCGAACCGGCAAACCACGGCAGAGGTTCTGGAGGAGAACCGGATGGCCAACATGACTATGATGAGGGTCATGTTGGAGGAGTTGAGGGCTGGTCCTGCTGCTGGCCAGGGTCCTCCACCACCTCCACCGCCGCCACCGCCTCCACCTCCGCCTAGTCAACAGGAGGACACCCAGAGCCAGATGGGTGAGGGTAGTCACTTGACGGGGGCCATGCAGACTATCCCCGTATTTGCTGAGGATCGTGACGAGATCGATCGCCGGCTGAATGCTTTCCGCAAGCATAAGCCACCTTCATTCGACGGATCGTATGATCCCATTGCTGCTGCTAGATGGCTTCAGGCGCTGGACAAAATTTTCCGGATCATGCAATGCACCGATCCGCAGAAGCTGTTGTTCGCCACGTACATGCTGGAGGGCGAGGCCCATGAGTGGTGGACCAACCTATCTCAGGTCTACGAGATGCAGGGTCATGTGATGACGTGGCCATTCTTCGAGGAGAGCTTCCTGGGTCAGTACTTCCCTTATGACTCACAGGAGAGGAAGCAGGGGGAGTTTGACCGGTTGGTACAGGGCTCGTTGTCTGTTGACGAGTACCTGGCCAAGTTTAATGAGCTGGTGAAGTTTTCACACTTCAGGATGGCGAGGCCTACTCCTACATTCTTGGCTGCTAAGTTCCGCAGGGGACTTAATGAGGATATTGCTGGTTACTTAGCTGGGTCTGCATCCAGAGATTTTGGGACACTGGTCCAGCAGTGTCGTGATATTGAGGACTTCTACAGCACGAGTAAGGCCAAGAAGGCCAAGATGGAGGTACCACAGGGTACCGGCGGTTCCACTCCCTGGAAGAGTAAAAATTTTGCGAACAAGGGCAAGGGCAAGCAGATGGCGGCTAAGCAAGCGCCAAATCAGTTTAGAAAGACTGCTACTCCGGGGAACGCCGCTAGACCTCCTGCTCCCAGATGTTCTGGATGCGGGAAGTCACATTTCGGGCCGTGTTCTACCGGTCAGCTGATTTGCTTCCAGTGTGGCAAGGAGGGCCACTACTCCAGAGATTGCCCGACGGCGAGAGTTGCTGCAGTGCAGGCTGTGCCGTTGCAGATGGTTCCTACTGGGGCACCAGCCGTGCCACCTACCACCGGACGAGTCTACACACTTGATCGTCAGCAGTCGGACAGAGCTCCGAACCTGGTCAGAGGTACTGTTACCATTGGTGGATCAGCTATTGATGTTTTATTTGATTCCGGGGCAACGCACTCTTTTGTTGCTACCCCTATTGCTGTGGGGCTTGAGTTGCCCAGTGATGTGCTTTCTCCACCGATGCGGGTTACCACCGCCACCGGAGAAAAATGTTTGACCTCCACTGTTCATCGCGATGTAGCGTTTCAGTGGGATGGCCGTGACTTCTTGGTAGATCTGATAGGATTACCGATGGCCAACCTTCAAATTATTCTGGGCATGGATTGGTTGTCCAGAAACTGTGCAATGATTGACTGTTGTGCCAAGAAAGTGGTGATGTCTCCGGGTGGGTCCACAGCCAGTTCCTCACCGTTCATTTCAGTCCTGCAGGCGAGGAGGGCCTTGAGAGCAGGGGCATTTGGCTATGTCATGTTGGGAGGTTTGGTGAGTGGGACACAGGAGGATCTCACTGGCATTCCTGTGGTGAAGGAGTTCCTCGAGGTGTTTCCTGAGGAGATTCCTGAGTTTCCACCACAGAGGGAGATAGAGTTCTCCATTGACTTATTGCCTGGTGTGGGGCCTATATCGTTGGCTCCATACCGGATGTCGCCACCAGAGTTGGCGGAGCTGAAGAAGCATATCGAGGAGCTTTCAGCAAAAGATTTTATTCGGCCGAGTGTGTCTCCCTGGGGAGCACCGGTCATATTTGTGAAAAAGAAAGATGGGACCATGCGGTTGTGCACCGACTACAGACAGTTGAACAAGGTGACAATCAAGAACAAGTATCCTCTTCCACGCATTGATGATTTGCTGGATCAGCTCAGGGGTGCTTGTGTGTATTCCAAGATTGATCTCCGGTCCGGTTATCATCAGATACGGGTAAAGCCGGAGGATGTCCCAAAGACAGCATTTCGCTCGAGGTACGGGCACTACGAGTACTTGGTGATCCCGTTTGGACTCACCAATGCACCCGCAGTGTTCATGGACTACATGAACAGAATCTTCCAGCCGTACCTGGATCAGTTTGTGATCGTCTTCATTGACGACATCTTGATCTACTCCAAGACGGAGGAGGAGCATACCGAGCACTTGAAGATTGTGTTGCAAGTGCTAAAAGAGAAGAAGCTCTATGCGAAGCCGTCGAAATGCGAGTTTTGGCTCAAGGCGGTTAAATTTCTGGGTCATGTAATTTCTGCTAATGGAGTTGCAGTTGATCCTAACAAGATTGAGGCCGTGATGGATTGGGAGAGGCCCAAGACGGTTACAGAAGTGAGAAGCTTCTTGGGTTTGGCCGGGTACTATCGGAGGTTCATAGAAGGATTCTCCAAGATGGTGCTACCGATGACTCGCCTTACCCGAAAGGAGACTCCATTCGTGTGGACACATGAGTGTGAGGAGTGTTTCCAGGAGTTAAAGGAGAGACTGACTACTGCTCCAGTGTTAGTTCTTCCTGATCCTGCGGAGCAATTCGAGTTATACTGCGATGCCTCTGGTAAAGGACTTGGCTGTGTGCTGATGCAGAAAGGGAAAGCGGTTGCTTACGCTTCAAGACAGTTGAAACCTCATGAGGAGAACTACCCGACTCACGACTTGGAGTTGGCAGCCATTGTTTTTGCTTTCAAGATTTGGAGGCATTACCTGTTTGGCATGAAGTTTGCTGTATTCAGTGATCACAAGAGCCTGAAGTATCTGTTTGACCAGAAGGAGTTGAACATGAGACAGCGTAGATGGATGGAGTTCTTGAAGGACTACGACTTTGAGTTGAGGTATCATCCTGGCAAGGCCAATGTGGTAGCCGATGCTTTGAGTCGGAAATCCGTGAGCTTATCCAGTTTAATGATGAACGACTACGAGATGATCGAGAAGTTCAGAGACTTGAGAGTGAACTCCTTGTTTGGGGGTGCACTGCTTGAGATGGAGACAGCAGAAGTGATTAATGAGCTGATGGAAAAGATCAAAGAGGCGCAAGTGCAAAGAGAGTGCCTCGATTATGTGAAAAACCAGGACGGTGTGTCTTGGAACGATGATGGTTTGCTGCTGTTCCAGAAGAGGATTGTTATTCCTCGAGGGCCATTGACTGAGGAGGTTATGGCAGAGGCTCATAAGGGCCGGTTCACTATCCACCCTGGTGCTACGAAAATGTACCAGGACTTAAAAAGGAATTTTTGGTGGCCGGGCATGAAGAAGGACATAGCGGTCTACGTGTCCAAATGCCTTATTTGCCAGAAAGTAAAGATCGAGCACCAGAAACCGTCTGGTAAACTTCAACCTCTGGAGATTCCACAGTGGAAGTGGGAGAGTATTTCCATGGACTTCGTGGTGGGATTGCCTAAAACTCAGGCTGGTTGTGACTCTATCTGGGTCATTGTGGACAGATTGACCAAGTCTGCCCATTTTCTTCCAGTGAAGGTGAGCTTCACTACAGAGCAGTTGGCCAAGCTATATGTCCGCGAGATTGTGAGGCTTCACGGGGTGCCCGAGAGTATCATCAGTGATAGGGACCCGAAGTTCACATCTCGGTTCTGGGAGGCGCTGCAGGAGGCTTTTGGTACGCAGTTGCGATTGAGTACCGCCTATCACCCTCAGACTGACGGACAGACTGAGCGGACCATCCAGACATTGGAGGACATGTTGAGAGCTTGCACGTTGGAGCAGGGTTCTGCATGGGATAGGTACCTTCCGTTGGTTGAATTTTCATACAACAACAGTTTTCATGCTAGTCTGGGCATGGCACCCTACGAGGCGCTGTATGGTAGGAGGTGTCGGACTCCTACTTGCTGGTCTGAGGTTGGAGATAAAGAGCTTTTCGGCTTGGACTTTGTCCAAGATACTACCCTACAGATCCAGATGATCAGGGAAAAGTTGAAGCAGGCGCAGAATCGTCAGAAGAGCTACTACGATGTCAAGCATCGACCACTGGAGTTCAGTGAGGGTGAGCACGTGTTTGTGAAACTTTCACCTGTCACCGGTGTTGGACGGGCACTCGGCGTGAGGAAGTTGAGCCCGCGATTCATTGGGCCCTACCAGATCCTTGGTAGAGTAGGACCAGTTGCCTATCGACTCGCCTTACCTCCGAACCTAGCCAACATCCACGACGTGTTTCACGTGTCTCAGCTTCGGAAGTACATAGCAGATCCTTCGCACGTGGTGCAGCCGGATGATGTGGAGGTTCGGGAGAACCTAAAGACTCCCGTCGGACCACTCAAGATTCTCGATCGTGGCGAGAAGCAGTTGAGGAGCAAGATCATTCCGATGGTCAAAGTGCAATGGTCAGGAAGAACTCCTGAGGAGTGTACCTGGGAGCGAGAGGACGAGCTTCTCCGACAGTATCCCGACTTTCGAGACAGGTATGTTTCTGATTTTGAGGACAAAATCCTTAAAAAGGTGGGGTGAATGTAAGAACCTGCACCGCTAATTAAGGTAATTAGTAAACTAATTATGATAATTAGGAAATAATTCCATAATTGGCCTTAATAATTATTAATGAGCTTAGATAATTATATTGAGTGAGTAAAAATGCTGAAAGTCGCTTTTCGGAAGAAAAGCGCAGATACCGGTTCTGCTACTCGGTATAAATGCGTACCGGAAAAGTGTCCCGGAAAATTATAACGAATGCATGATAATTACTAGAATATTATGTAGGACTTGTAAAACAAGTTTCAAGTCAAAATGACGTAATCTGATGTCAGAACTGATACTGGCTATGGAAAAGCGCGTACCGGAAAGGTGCTCCGAAAAATAAAATAAAAATATGACAAATCTTAGAAAAATGTCTAGGTCTAGAATCCGAAGTTTGAGATCAAGATCTTTTACTTTGCTACCAAGGCTAATACTGCGCGTGTGTGGCCTTGTGCCTATAAATAGACATATTTGGCACAAAACCCTAGACATTCTAACTTGCCTACGTGACTTGGGTGGCTGCAGCTTGCCTCCCTTCTTCCTTCCTTCCTCCTTGGCCATTTTGCTTGGGAGAAACCACCAAGTTGTCACCTTTAGCCTTAATCCTTCCTCTTTCACCATGGAAACACTTGAGTGAGTGCATTGTAAGGAGGTTGTGGTCTTGTTTCTGAGGGTGTTGCTGTTTGAGGGAGAGTGTGAGGCTGAGTTCCTTCCTTGGCTTGGTTGGGAGTCTTGTTCTTGAGTGGTGAGGCCTCAAGAAACTTTCTTTGTGAGGAAAGGTCCTTGCTTGGGTGACATTTTCGTGCACCTTGAGGTCTGTACTTTGGAGCTGACTTGTGAGCTCCAAGAGCACCATTGTTGGCTGCTCAAAGCTTGGGGTAAGTGTTCTACACCTTTGATCTTAAGTTTAATGCTTAAAGTTGGTGTCTTGGCATGTAAAAAGTTAAAATGAAGTAACCAACACCTAAATGAACTTGTATATGCTAAAAGATGCATGCTTTAACGTGTACATGTGTTAAAAGTTTGATCTTTGGGATGGATATTCACGAAATGCAGAAACTGCATTCTGTCGTGAGATATCCGGATATTTGTCGAACAGATATCCGGATATCAGTATCCGGATATGGTATCCGGATATTGATATCCGGATATGGGATCTGGGTATCCGGATATGACATATCCGGATATGTCCAGTATGATATCCGGATATGGCATATCCGGATATGCCCCTTCTGATATCCGGATATCCTGGGTTCTGCGCAGACAGTAGCTTTACTGTATGAACAGTAAGCTATTGGGTGTGTGTGGACCCTAGTTCAAGGAAGTTGAACTTCTGTAATTAATGAACTAAGTCAGAATCACATGATTAAGGGCTTATGGCTTTGTTGGAAGCCTTAAGACGTAAAACGTAAAGGAAAGGCGTAGTCTTTAAGTTGTATGCTTGTTGTACAATAATATTGATGTATTATTGGTCCATATCAGATCGTGATACTGCTGTTTGTGGACTAGTGAGTGGTTGGACTCTTGGCTTGGATAGCTAGCTTGCAAGGTAAGCTTTCGTGTCCTCGGTTTAGCCATTTTGATGTTCCACCATGTCCCATGGGGATGGGTTTATGCATGCTGTGTTACATGCTTTGATTATTTTGGAAATGCTGTTGAGCTGTTTATATGTAATGAGCTATTATGATATGCATGTGGTGTCCACCTAGACGGCAATCCTGAGTATGTAGTACATACAAGATGGAGAAGCATGTGGGTGAGGTGCAGGTAGTATCCATGTACTCATGTAGGCATAAACGTATTCCTACATTTCTCTGGCCAGTAGATTTGTTAAGCACACATGGCATGATTAATTGCTGCATCGCATGATTTTGGAACTTATACTGTAATACTGTTTTAGAACTTATATTACACATGTAAGTGAGCTTGGGGTGGAGACTCCTTGAGGACCCCTTGTCTTACTGAGATTTCTTGTTAGAGATCTCACCCCACGTTTGGGGACGCTTATTTCAGGATCAGGTAATGTTGAGGGCTCAGGTGGCAGGAGGCCAGAGTTGAGCTGATTGATGATATGCTGACTGCTGTTATGCTATTTCTACTGTTGTTTATGTTTTCTGCTTTAATTATGCTAAGTTTATGTTGAGACCATTTGTGGGCATTGTTGCCTTATTTGGTGAGCATGGGGTTTGTCCATGCCACATGATTGTTATCGTCTTTTTATGTTAATGTTGTAATTAAAGTATCAGGATTTTGACCCAGGCTACTTGTGTAGACCTGTGGCTTTAGATACTCACCTTATATTTATGTACGAGGTATTCAGTTAGTTGTCTTGCAATTTACATACAGGCAGTATTTTTATGAAAAGGATTAAGTAATCAAGTTGGTTAAGTTAATGACGTCATAATTGAATTAAAGAAAAAGTTATTCCGCATTTTAATTAAGCGTGGCTTAATACGATAGTGTGTTAACAGACCGGGTTAACACGGGCTGTTACAATAACAGGACTGGAGAAAGGACTCATGCTGTGCTTAATTTCTCCAGCTTGCAAAAGCTCCTTCACTTGTTTCTCAATCTCATCTTTATGATGATGAGCATACCTGTAAGGCCGAACACATACTGGTCCAGCTCCAGGGGTGAGGTTTATGGCATGGTCCTGTTCGCGGTGAGGAGGAAGACCTTGTGATTTCTCAAATACTGCATGGAATTGCTCCAATAAAGTCTCCATTTCAGAATTTTGAGTTTGCGTCAGATCCTTACCCAGCAAGGGTTTCTTAATTTCATCTCTTCTTCCTTCGATTTCCACCTCGCGTAACAATCCCAGTAGAGCCACCGGTTGTTGCCTTTCGTGGATCTGATATCCCCGTAGCCGTACCACCTTCCCTTTGTGGGAAAATTGCATGGTTTTGGTCTTCCAGTTCTGACACACATCCCCAAGAGTTTCCAGCCATTCCATCCCTAAAATGAGGTCCACTCCTCCCAAATCCAGAAGGTAAGCCCCTACCGTCACGCGATATTTTCCAATCCGGATATGCAAATCGGTACATCACCCACTGGAAGCTTTTCGACTCCCATCTCCGAGAGTAACTCCAAACTCCTTGGTATCATTCACGAAGAGATTGAGAGAAGAAACTAGTTCTGGAGTAACAAAATTATGGCTTGCGCCGCTATCGATCAGAACCAAAATGGGGAAACCCTCCAACTCTCCTTCGATCTTCATGGTTTTTGACTGTGCCATGTCCGTAGAGACTTCCTTATGGTCCACTCGATTGCACACCAACTCCCACTCCTCTGTCTCCTTGGTGTCCTCTACCGCGATTAGGGTTTCGTCTTTACCAATACCCTCATCTTCTTCCCAAATCATTAAACGGAGTTGTTTCTCTGGGCATTGATGAGTTGGGGTATAATTGAGCCCACATTTGAAACATAGACCTTTCATGCGACGGTCTATTAGCTCTTGGTATGACAAGTTACGAACCCCTTTAGTAATGGGCCCAATTTTTTTTCCTTCATTGTTATTGGGCCGAAAGGGTGGGTTATAGTTTTTGGCCTGGTGGGTTTCATTCCCTCCTGTGTTTGGCTTCGTGTTTCCACCCATAGGTATGGTGGACACGTGCCTACGAAAAGGTCCTCCCTCACGTGAGACGGGTGTCATCTTCCCACCTTGTAACTTGCGTTCTATCATCCGTGCCATAGAAATCATACGGTACCTGTTCGAAGGTTCCGGAGAGAGAACTTCCAGACTGATTTCTTCTCGTAGCCCACCGATAAATAATCCCATGTATTGTTCTTCAGGAAGGGGAGGTACTTGCGCCGTTAGCATCTCAAACTCCTCCACGTATGTATCTACTGTCCCCTGCTGTGTTAATCCTTTGAGCTGTGTAAATGGGTTCCCAAAATGGTTGTCCCCGTAGCGATCGAACATTGCGTGTTTGAAACGCTCCCAGTCTAATTGGGGATCCGACTCTCGAAGCACCTTAAACCAGTGCCAGGAAGACCCTTCCATGCAGATCAGAGCATACTGGATGCGCATCGCTGGCGGGGTTCCTTGAACGGCGAAGTATGCCTCGGCTCTGGCTACCCATCCTACAGGATCCGTCCCGGTAAACACAGGTAACTCAATCCTCTTTGCTGTAATACAGTAGTCATCAGTGTTGGTACCTACTGTTGTCTCCTTCTTTGGTGTTTCGTTATTTCCGGTGTGGGACGCGCTCGCGCCCTGAAAAGTCGCGCTCCCATCATCTCCGGTCGAAGCCTTGGAGTTTGAAAAGCGATTTTGAAACCCGTCGCGTACCTCCGCGTGGAGAGCATATAAACTCTTAACGATTTCTGCAACGCTAGAGACAAGGGATCCAAGCTTAGCTGAGTGATCAGAGAGTTCCGCCGTATGGGTTTTACTAGTGACATCGTGTGAACGCAGGAGTGATTCTTGAGCCCTTAAAGATGACTCAACATTAGTCATACGCGCATCTAGCGCATCAATTCTCTGTGAAGTCATTCTGGTGAGCATACACTCTTAACGATCTCCCTCAAATTTAAGCAACTCTCAATGAGAGCACCAATTTGTTAAGCATAACAATGTTAAGGGAGAAATTTAGAGTAAAAATTATTGAATGAGAAGACAATGTTATAAATGGGAATGAGCGATAAGCCCCCTGCTACAGAGAAAAATATCCCTTAGCCCCTTTTCTACAAGAAAGTAGAAAATAACAGAAAATGAACAACAACGTGAAAAAACTCAGACCCATCACCCTTGCATTATAAAGGAACCACTACTAACAAATTCCTAACAGAATTCCCCCTCCTACTCTTTCTGCAACGCGTGACCCCTATAGCCTTGCCACGTCATTTATTTATCCTTCTTGCTTTTCCTCTGATAAACAAGAATTGGACCAGTCCACTTAGTACTCTTGGGTTCACCATCTTGGGCCTCATCCTGCTTAGTACCCTTGGACTCACCATCTTGGGCCTCATTCTGGTCAGTACCATCATTCCTATCAGGAATCCTACGACATCATCAACAAGATAGAAATCAAGAGAAAGAGTAAAGAGAAATGTCACTAAATAAGCTCTAAAAAATGAAATCAGATATGTGCTCTAGAGAGCTTCAAACCACACAATGACCGGTGAGTATGAGCTACTACACATCATGAACACTCCCCTAAAATTTGAGCTTATTCCGATGAAATATCACTGCACCGCACCAGAGCCTCTTCCCTTCTTCTTCTCCTCTGCGCGACGCTTCTGTCTCGGTCTCTCTTTTTTTTCTTTCTTTTCACTCTTATTCTGTTATCTCTTTCTCACGCTCCCTTTCTTTTTTTCTTTTATTTTGTTTTTTGAAATTTCAAAACCATGGGTCCCAACTCCCATAACTTTAATAAAAGTCACGGACCCAACAGCTTGGAGATGGGGAACAAACAACAACGCAGCTTATGTGGACCAAAAGTAGCAAAAAGGAAGAAAAGACTGCAGTCCTAAACTCTATTATATAAAATAAATTTTATTAAAAAAAATTATTTAAAAATATAGGCTAGCATGGGCCGGACTTTATAAAATAGGTCTGTGGCCTGATTTTAAAGGAGACTTTATAATTAGCCTAAGCCTGTCTCGTTTTGTAAGTAGGCTGGGCCAAACCAAGCCAAAAGTATGCCGGGCCAGAGGCTTCTGACGGGTAGCCTGGCCCATTTACACGCCTAGGCATATTAATGTTTTTCCTGAAGAGGTTAAATTTTTGAAATAGTTTATAACCAATATGAATTTGGTAATTAATTATTACATAAGGGCTACAATGGTCAAAAAGCCGTCAAAAAGAGTGATAAATGAGTAAATTCACTCTTAGGTTTTGAAATTTTCACATCTGCAAATCAAAATATGTAAAATGTCAACTCAATCATGTGTTACGTAAATGCCTTAATTTGATGATGTGATTTTTTGAGCAATTTACCAGAAACATTTTACCCGCGTTCCTGGATTGTATGCGCTGCTACGCCTACAGATTCGTGTTGAGAAGCAATTCACCGAATTAATTTTTTTTTCTCCCCCTTCCCAGTAGTATAAAAAGTGCCTATTTGGGTACAACCAAGGTGTTCTAGCTTCACTAGATTCGAATCCGAGCCTGTTAACTGAAAGCTAGAAAAATTATTCGGGTTAGTCTGTCATTAAGCGGCTCGGCTGAACCATTGAGATGATTAAACTATATGATTACAACACAAATATATTTTACAAGTAAGCATATGCTCATCTTCGAGTTCCCAAATCCATATCATATCTGGATATCATCTAATGATAGTTCATGTGACGTTAGCATCTTCAATTTCTGCAAAAGAAGAAAAACAGCATACAATGGTTATGGCAAATTGCAATTCCTGGTTCAGGAGCTCATTTGGCATTGGAAAAAGGTAAAAAAACTTCAATACCGTAATAAATTGTGCAGGATCATCAAGACTTGATGAGCCCAGGATAATTTCCCTCTTCAGCTTCCCAGTAAGCTTGTGGCAAACCCTAAGCTGAGGATTAACACATCCCATCAGACCAGAAAATCATAAAAATGATTAAATATTACAGTCTCATTTTATCAAAAGAATTATTCAAACCTCCGATCTTGTTGCTCCACCGACAATGAAAACAAAAATTCGCCGCCCCATCTTCTTGAAATCACTTGATGCATGTCTAAGCACCGAATCACTGTATGCCAGCGGCAAAATATAAAATTACATGTGAGAAAGTTGCAGCTTAGCTGGCAATTCCAACAGATACATGGTAGTTCCCAACAAATTATCTATATATAATAACAAGCTTATGCAAATCGAAACAATTCAGAAGCGAAGAGGAATAATAAGCAAGCATGCAGAGGGAAGAATAGGGTTAATGGACGAAGAAAGAAAAATAAACTAATCTCATCAGAAGTACTGAGGAAGAAGGAAAATAAAACCTTGAATATCCATCATCAGAGCCTCGCGGTCGAGCCCAAGTTGGTGTGCGTCTTGATCTCATTGAATGAGCATGAGGATTTTGGTTTAGAGACCCAGCAAAAGGTGAGCCATGGAAAGTTGGACTTGGATCATTCAAACAAGGATAATCTTCCTTTGACAATTCATTTTTTGCTAGTTTTTCAATGAGTTCCTGAATAATCATCCACTCATCACATATGAGGCTATAAAATCTAGTTTGAAGCTAAATATGCAACCAATAGGATCATCAAAAGATATTATCCTTGTAAAATAAAAATTGTTCATCATATGGGAAAATGGAGTTTCTTTATATTACATTGATGTTAAAAGATAGAATAGTAAATAGCTGTTTTCTTATTTAGAATATTAACAGCAAAGATTATAGTGGGAATCTTCAAACGAACAACTCCATCGTTAACACTATCATGCAAAGTCCATAAATAAATAAGGAAAAGGCAATAGAAAGTTACCCAACAGCAGCCTTGCCAATGCTAATGCTAACCTCTCGCTGAAATTTTCATAAGTGGATGCATATTTTATGTGGGAAAATCATATTAACGAATTTGTACCTCTATTATGGGATAAAAGCGTGATAACTGCCATTTTTCCTCTTCACCAGAACGTTCTTTCCTCGCAGCACGCTTCTTCTGACAACTTAAAAGAACACTTTTTATAGGTAATGTAACATTGAAACATCACATATTCAAACTAGAAATTACCTTTACCTTGTGGATATCAAACTTAAGACCGAAAGCACTCGTCAAACTTTTTTTGGTATCTTGTTGCCCCACAAGCATTCTCAAATTATTCACAGCGTTCATATCCTCATCTGTCAATTGTGCTACCTGAAATGATTTGAAAGGTAAAATTGGATAGACATATCATTACAGGGGCTAGGAATTACATCATCAACAGCATATTTATTCTTTGGAATATAAAATGAACAGGAAGTGGAAATTAAGTTGCCACCCAATAAGAAAGAAACCATACCTTCATCAAATTCAGACCCTTTTCTCCCTCAAATTTCTCAGGATAAACAGCTGCAAGAATCATCAACAAGCGCAACTTATTTTCACGGGTTGTATCCTGCATAATGCGGTATTTACATGATATTTAATAAATGAAAGAGCGCAAAAGTTGCATGTCTAATTTCACAACTCATATCTTGCATAAAAAGCTTTCTCATTCATTTTCATATGTGCATTGAATAAGTGTAAGGAACGTCCATTTCCTTTCCCCCTCTATGAATTTCTTACTTCTTTCATAGTCAAAAATTTGATCACATCTTTCATCGTTGCATCTCCAAAAACAAGATCTTGCTCCAGCTGGCCAAGTTCCCTCAGTCCTGAATCCCTAATGATTCTGTTAATTTTTCCTGCAATCTGGACAAAGAAACCCATCACTTACAAAGCTAAAGCATTGGCATTCATGATCATAATCAGATCCACTATCATTATTAAATGGTCATATTAATCTCCAAGTCCACGTATTTTTTAAATAGGTCCATATCGTTAAAAACCATACATGAGTCCCTATAAATGCAAAAAATAAAAAAAACCAATAGTCCCAATAAGCTACAACGACCAAATAATAGACTGGATTTAGGGACCCCATTGAATTCTTTTTTGAAACTACAGGGACCCATTTATAGTTTTTAAACTGTAGGAACCTGCACATCAACAACACCTGCAAATTAATTTAACATAATTAAATTCATGACACACAATTAAACTCTAATGGCAATCAATTATGCAAAAAGAACTAACTTTCAAGAGTATCTAAAAAACTTGAGCGCAAAAGTTCATTTATTCTGCCATCCATCAGCAAGAATCATGAGGGAAGCTTCATATGACGCAGGGTAACAGGTAACATCTATAAGTTCTGTTTGATTAAACAGGGAGGCGGTAATAAGGGAACAACAAAGCTAAAATGATTGCTCGACTAGGCAATTAAAAATAAGGCATTACCAGAGACAACAATAAGATTTTTTCATCAGGACAGACGCAAATGGTAGAAGGACTGTTCTAGGAAGATTCAAAGCGTAGATAGCACATGTATTTGTGCAAACCATAACATACAGCCATTATAAGAGAAAAAATAAAATAGTTCTATTATCAAGATTGCAATACAAAAGAACTAACCTCTACATGGAGGGAGAGCTTGTCAATTTGTTCACTGTATTGTGGAAGTGCTTGAACCATCTTTTGTAAGTCCCTTGTCGACATTTCACCACTATCTCTATAAATACAGCACAGTTTGATAATTTAAGTGAAATTTATTATGACAGGAATTAAGTGAATAAAAAGAAATATTTCCAACAAACTCCAAATCTAGGCGTTGTTAAATTTAAAAAGGGCCAAATTTTCTCAACAACAAAACACACATGCCACTGATTTCCAATCAGTACTTGACCATTTTACACAACAGCACAGGTTTGAAATTTTTTAATACAAAACTGGGAGTTATCAATAATAAATAACAGCTTCGCATAAGTTAGATAAAAATTACTTTTGAATATGAAATCACCCCCCCAAAAAAGAATATCATTTATATATTATACTGAGGGCAATATGTCAAAATATATGTTCAAGCAGGAGGACAAAGTTCTGCTGGAACATCTGTGTTGTGATGTTCGAGCAGCCCAACATTCCTTTTGGGCCAAGCAACCAAGGAAGCTCAATCTGGTTAAAATGCATTTATTCAATGCAAACATTATTTTGACATGGTATCCAGATGTGCTATTTGTGGTAGGTCGGGTGGTAAGAGGAGGTAAGAGTAAATTAATAAGGATGATTTGAATGACAAAGGAATAAAGGCTAAAGTGGGGGAATAGTAGTTTACGAAAAGAGGAAAAAAAGGCCAGAATAAGGGCTCAGTAACGAGAATAGGCAGTCAATTATCTAACTATCTTCTATCTTCTAGTGAGCGAGAGCGATCTCATTGTAAAGGGCTTGCCCTTGGAGCTCTATGATATAGTGTCTTTCTTTGTGAGTGTTATCTTCCCGTATCTTCTTTTTCAAAATAATAAAAATTGTCAATTCCTACCCTTGTTTCACCATAAAAATTTAGTGGCAACATAAACAGAACCATTGACACAACATATTCCTAAGTAAAAGAGTTTGACATACTAAGTTGAGCATTATAAACTCAAATTATCATAGCTGGATGTTAAATTCAGATTCTTAAGTCATAAAGCTTTAATAAGAAGGGTAAATTACGGTATCCCACCCTGTGTTTTGACCCAAATTCATTTTCTCTTCCATGGCACCAAAATTGACACTTCGACACCAAATGGTTTACTTTGCTACTACATGACCCGTGAGTTTTTTCCACTACTCTGACGAAAAAATACTCGTGAATAGCATGCAAGCTAAGTTTAATTTTAGTTTCAAAACATATGTGTTTGACCCAAATTCACTGTCTAGTGGATAAAAAAATTTATACTTTGCCATCTGTGATTTGCACCTTTGACACATCCCTAGCTGTTGCAAAATGGACAAAAATACTGGGGGCAGTTATGTGATAACAGATAGGGATCTAATTGAGTCGGGCCAAGTTAGGCTTTAGCCTAAATGGGCTAGGCTTATGTAAAATATTTCAAGTGTGACTTAGCTTGTTAGCCTGATACAAGCCAAATTATAAGTTCGGCCTGACTTGTTTTAAAAAATACAAGGCTTGACCTAGCCTATCAAGTCTACCAAGTCTTCAAAAATGACATATTGTATTCTGTAAAAATTAAAATATATGTTATATTATTTTGTTTATTTTGTATGTTTAAATTGATAGAAAGTCAAAATAGTACAATAGTTGAAGCCACACCATGACACCATAGCTCAATATTATTTTATTAAAAAATATAAGTCGGACTTGGAGGCTCAGAGGTCAAGCCTTTTAAAATAGGGTTGTGGCCTGAATTTTAAAGAGGGCGTTTACTAATCTCAAGCCTGTATAATTTTTAAAACAGGCCAAAGGCAGGCCAGGGTGTAAACCCTGACAAGCTGTTTGTCCTATTTATACCCCTAATAACAGAGCAAACCACGTGGTGGCAAATGTCAACTTTTATATCACGGTGAAGAATGAGTTTGAGTCAATCCATAGGGTGAGTTAACCCATACAGTCTTGTCAAAAAGTAAAAATAAAAATTGCAAAATTAGGCAAATGTTTAATTTCTGATAATGTCTAAACCACTCAGTTATTTCAGCATCAGTATCCTCTTATATAACCTTGGGGCAGTGGTAAGGATTTTTTTTTTATCGGAAGGTCATCGATTCAAATCTAGAAAACAGCCTATTTTTAAAAAAAGAGAGAATAAAATTATATACAGTCAACCTCAATCCTATCCTTACAAAATCAAGGAGCCTTTGTGCACTCAAGGTTTAACCCTTTTAGAATCCTCTTATATAATGATGCCATTGATGAGAAATTGTTGTAAATATTAGTTATTTACTTATTTATTATTATTTGTTGTATTGGGCCAAGCCCATTAGGTCAAGAATTAAGTCTTTTATTCTCTATAAATAGAGACCTCTTTGTATAGATTATTCACACAATTCAATAATATATCAGAATACCCTTTTTCAAGTTGGTATCAGAGCTCTCGATTCTGAGGGTTCTGCTTCCGCAAATCACCATCTTTAAAAAACCAAACCCTATTTGCCTCTCGCCGCCACAAAGCCGCCGCCGGAAAAAATTTTCCAGGGACCTTTTGGACCGTGAGGACCCCTGTTTCACTCCGTTTTCTTAGATCTATCATTCTACGGAGGTTTCTTTTTCATCAGACGGCCGGAACAACTCATAAAATACAAAAAATAATAATAATAAAAAAAAAGCGCAGTACTGTTCATCGCGCACTGTTCACGCGGTACTGTTCACCGGGTAATGTTCACGCGGTACTTTTCACAAAAATTAAAAATTAAGAATTTGGGTTTGTCTCCTCTACCTGGATCTGTGCTTTCTTGATCGGACGTCGTTTGGTATTTTTTCTGTATTTTTTGGCTTCTTGGTGCTATTCTTTTACTAATTTTTGCAGTATGGCCTCTTTTGACATTGATTCAACCCTTGCAAACACAACTACAAATTCTTCTACACAATCTGTGGTGACCCTTCTTGGTCACAATGATCTTCCTGCTCTTCATCAGAATTATCGTCTGAATGGAAAGAATTATTTACAATGGTCCTAGGTTGTTCGTACCATTCTCAAAGGACGCCGTAAAGTTGCTCATATTGAAGGACCTGTTCCTGCCCAAACAGCTCCAACATTTGCTGATTGGGATGATGAAGACTCACTTATTATGACGTGGCTATGGAACTCTATGACTCCTGAGGTTAGTCAACATTGCATGTTTTTACCTACTGCTCTTGAGATCTGAAACGTTCTTAAGCAGACCTATTCAATGAAGCAAGATGCTGCCACTTGTTATGATCTGAGGAATCGGATTTTTTCTACCAAGTAAGGTTCTCTCTCTATAACAGAATATTATGGTATTATGAATAAGTTATGGACTGAGCTTGATCAGTACGAGAATTTGAAGATGGAATGTAGCAAGGATGCAGCCACTCTAACCATCTCCATTGAACGCCATAGGATCTATGATTTTCTTTGTGGTCTCAACTCAGAATATGACCCTATTCGAGTTCAAATTCTTGGTAAGGAAAAATTACCGCCTCTTTCTGAAGTTTTTCACATTGTCAGGGGTGAAGAAAGTCGCAGGGCTGTCATGATGGATACCAAAGTGTCCGAAGGGTCAATTATGCTCTCATCTAAAGTTAATACTCCAACTCCTTTTGATTCTGATCCCACTGATGGGTCTGCTATGATTTCAACAAAAAAGGATGGTTCTTCTCAAAGGAGTTCCTTTACAAAATTTTCTGATGGTGCATCTTCTAGACCTAAGAAAGATGATCGCTGGTGTTCTTATTGTAAAAGAACAGATCATATCAAGGATCTATGCTTTCGCCTCCATGGAAAGCAAACGGTCTTAGAAAAGATGGCAAGGATGCGTGGTCAAGCGCATTTTACTTCCTCTGAAATAGCTCCTGCACCTAATGAGACCCAGCCTGCATTCCGTCAAGATAAGTTGGAACGGCTCCGAACCATCCTTGATTCTCTAAGTAAGCCATCTGACACTAGTGCTTTGGCTGTGACTGGTATGAGCTCCAAAACTTATTCTTTTCTTTCTTCATGTACTGATTTTAAACATTCTTTGGTTGTTGATTCTGGTGCTACTGATCATATGGCTTGTTGTGCTGACCCCTTTACTTGTTATCATCCTACCATTGGCACTCATACAATAGCAGTAGTTGATGGCTCACATACATCAGTTGCGGGTTCTGGTAACATAAACTTACAGCAGTCCTTACATCTTAAAGATGCTCTTCATGTTCCTAAACTCTCCACGAATCTTCTTTTTATTCATAAAATTACAAAAGATTTGAATTGTACTGCAACCTTCTTCCCTACTCACTGTGTTTTTTAGGATCTCGCCACGGGGAAGACGATTGGTAGTGCAAAAGAGCAAGGTGGGCTGTATTATCTGGTATCACAATCTCCCGTCAATACATCTTGCTATCTCATGGTTAATCAACTGCTGATTCTTTGATTTGGCTTCATCATAAGCGCTTGGGACATCCTCCATTTAGTTTACTCAAGTCTTTATTTCCATCATTATTTTTGTCTAAGTCTGTTGAGTCTTTTCATTGTGATGTTTGTGAGTTTGCTAAGCATCATCGTGTGTCTTTTCCTTCTAGTATTACTAAAAGTGTTGAACCTTTTGATCTTATCCATTCTGATGTTTGGGGTCCTTCTAAGGTCCCTCATTCTTCTGAAAATAAATGGTTTGTTTCTTTTATTGATGATTGCACTCATGTAACTTGGGTTTACTTAATTCGTGAAAAATCTGAGGTACCACAACTATTTTTTCAATTTTATAAAATGTTTGAGGCCCGATTTGGTAAAAAATTCAAGCGACTAAGGACTGATAATGGTATTGAATATGTTAATCACTGTTTTTCCTAATTTATATGAAATAACGGTATGATTCATGAACTTACTTGTGTTGACACCCCTCAACAAAATGGGGTTGCTGAAAGAAAGAATCGTCACCTTCTTGAAGTGGCTCGTGCATTAATGTTTCAGACACATATACCCAAATACTATTGGGGAGATACAATTCTTACTGCAGCATTCTTGATCAACCGTTTACCCACTCGGGTCCTTGACCATGTAAGTCCTATTCACTCTATAACTTTTTTTTTCCCTTCTATTCCAACTATGAGTCTTCCTCCACGAGTGTTTGGGTGTGTTGCTTTTGTTCATGTTCATAAACATCATCGCAGTAAGTTGGATCCTAGGGCTCTTAAATGTGTCTTCCTTGGTTATGCTCCTGATAAGAAGGGCTACAAGTGCTATCACCCTGGTAGTCGGAATTTTTTTTGTTTCTATGGATGTCACATTTCAGGAATCTGAGTCCTTTTTCCAAGGTCCTCATCTTCAGGGGGAGAATAATTCACCAGAAAACTCATCACCTTCCTTCTTTGAGTTTGAATCTTCAGTGTCTATTCCTTCACTTGTGTCTGTGTCTCCTCTTCTTATTCCTGATTCTCCTGTGACTGATACATCAAGTACACCAGAGATACGGAAGATTGTGACACCTGAGTTGGTATATCAAAGAAGGAAACAATCCACATTGCCTCACCAGCAACCTCAATCGTCTGAACCACTGGTAAGTCCTGAATCTCATATTTCTGATCATGATGTTAATACTTCTAATAGCTTACCCATTACTACTGATTTTGATGATTTACCTATTGCTCTAAGAAAAAGAAAAAGATATTGTTCCAATAAATCTTGTTCCTCCTGTCCCTCTTGTACTCAATACCCTATCTCCCATTTTGTTTCCTTCGTTAATCTTTCTGTGCAGTACAAAAGCTTTGTTTCAGCACTAGATTCTATTTCAATCCCAAAATCAGTACATGAAGCTTTGAAATATGGGAATTGGGCTCAAGCTATGCAAGAGATAAATGCGTTGGAGAAAAATAAAACATGGGAAGTTATTGATAGACCTAACAGAAAGAAAGCAATAGGGCACAGATGGGTTTATGCCCTGAAATATAATTCTGATGGCACTCTTGAGAGATACAAGGCTCGATTAGTCGCCAAAGATTACACTCAAACCTATGGCATTGATTATGAAGAAACCTTTGCTCCAGTTGCAAAGATGAATACGGTGAGAGTCTTGTTATCCCTTACTGCCCATTACAATTGGGATATAAATCAATTTGATGTGAAAAATGCTTTCCTCAATGGTGAGTTAGAAGCAGAAGTCTACATGGAAATCTCGCCTGGTTTTGATTCTGTGAAGGGAGAAAATAAAGTTTGTAGATTAAAAAAG
This sequence comes from Gastrolobium villosum, assembly GCA_032173675.1. Lineage (NCBI taxonomy): Eukaryota > Viridiplantae > Streptophyta > Magnoliopsida > Fabales > Fabaceae > Gastrolobium > Gastrolobium villosum. The sequence continues at coordinate 76,394 of JAVKPL010014049.1, forward strand.
GCCTTGTATGGATTGAAGCAGTCACCCCGTGCCTGGCTTGGAAGGTTTACTAAGGTTATGATGACCTTAGGATACAGACAAAGTCAAGGAGATCATACTCTTTTCTTCAAGGACTCCCAAAATGGGAAGCTTACTGTGCTCCTTGTTTATATTGATGATATTATTATCACAGGTGATGATTTTGTGGAGAGACAGATTCTGCAAACACGGCTTGCCTCTGAGTTTGAAGTCAAAGACCTTGGGAAACTGAGATATTTCCTAGGGATAGAAGTAGCTCATTCAAGCAAAGGAATTTTTATCAGCCAGAAGAAATATGTTCTTGATCTTCTCAAAGAAGCTGGAAAGCTCGGGTGTAAACCCTCTAATACTCCTATTGAGCAGAATCACAAGATAGGCTTTGAAGAGGAGAGTCCTCCAGTTGATAAAGGACAATATCAACGGCTAGTTGGAAAATTGATATATCTGGCTCATACTAGACCAGACCTAGCTTATGCTGTTAGTGTTGTCAGTCAGTTTATACACGATCCAAAGCAGAAACACATGCAGGCAGTAGAGAGAATTCTTAAGTATCTTAAAGCTACTCCTGGTAAAGGATTGTTATTCCGACGTGATGGCAATCTCTCTTTAGAAGTCTACACTGATGCTGATTATGCTGAATCCGTGACTGACTGTCGTTCTACCACTGGTTATTGCATGTTTCTTTGCGGTAACTTGGTGACATGGAGAAGTAAAAAACAAGATGTGGTTGCCAGATCAAGTGCAGAAGTTGAATTTCGAGCTATGACTCAAGGCATTTGTGAGTTACTGTGGCTGAAAATTGTACTTAATGATCTCAAAATTAAATGTGAGGGACCTATGAAGCTGCTGTGTGATAATAAGTCCTCCATTTGTATAGCTCATAATCCAGTTCAACATGATCGGACTAAACATATTGAGATCGACCGCCATCTCATCAAAGAGAAACTTGATAGCGGGTTGATTACCACTCCATACATTCTCACTGAGCGTCAATTAGCTGATCTATTGACAAAGGGACTTCCTTCAGACAGATTTCAAGAACTTATTAGCAAGCTGGGAATGATAAATATCTATTCCTCAGCTTGAGGGGGAGTGTTGTAAATATTAGTTATTTACTTAATTATTATTATTTGTTATATTGGGCCAAACCCATTAGGTCAAGAATTAGGTCTTTTATTCTCTATAAATAGAGACCTCTTTGTACAGATTATTCACACAATTCAATAATATATCAGAATACCCTTTTTCAAGTGAAATTCCCAGAAAATTATCACTCACCTTGAACCATGTTGGATTTGTGCAGCTTTGTTCTTTGAAATGAAGCTGGTCATCTTCACATGCAACCGTTCACTAGCCTGGCATGGTCATTAATATCAGAAGGTACTCACGTTGCTGCTTAAGTCTAGGATAGTAAAAAGAAGGACCTACATCTGCAATATGTGCATGACGAAGCTCAAGCCAAACAGGATCATGATCTTCCAAAAGAACTTCTTTTTTCTCAGGCGGACCACCAGTTTTGCCAGGAACCTTAAAAATACAGCAGATTTGTGTTTATGTACAAGATAGAGGACACAAATTCAGAGAGAGAAAGGGAAATTGTAGACATTACTTCATGAACAAATTTATTTCCCTCCATATTCAGCAAATCATGACACATGGCATCATATGTCCATTCATGTATCACAGGAGCAATCTACAAAATCAGTATAATATCCTCATTGCAAACATGAAAGCCTGTCAAAAGAATATTATAAATCATTTAACAACAAATGGAGCTAAGAAACCTGATCAATAGATCGGTCAAGAATGAGCAACTCGCAGGTCTCTGTCTGAGGAAAATTAGGTATACTTTTTTTATATTTCATAAGACAGTCCCAGACTCCAGCAGCAAGCTTTGTAGGAATCAGATCCCGGAAAGTAGTCATTGTGGTTGCATCAAGGGACTTGGCAGCACGAAAGCGAACATAAGGAAATTCCTAAAAAAACATTTACATGCTTCAGAAGACTTCTCAATCACGTGTTTGAACAATCATAAAGCATTGATTACAATTTTTGGTATTCTTATCAAAAAGTGCACTGTCCACATACTCTTAATGAAGCAAACACTGTAGCAATCCGCATTGCCATTACATTCAAACATGCAACACCTTTATGGTTATTCTCTTCATCCCCAAATAGCTCCTGTAAAGATCTATCATTATTTGTGATGAAACCCTGCAATAACATAACAAAAAACACACCTCAAAATTGAAGGCACCAAATAATGGGATGATGTTGAGATTAGAAACTTTTAATGAATTCCTACTGAGCATAATTAAAAGCTGATAAATATTTCTCAACGGAAGGATCTTAAGAGGCAGGATTGATGAATTTTGAGTTACTAATGAGGTATTGTCAAAGATACACATGAATGATCAAAATTGCAAATTTGCATGGATGATCGTTCTAATCTACATATTTTGTGGTTGTTCATTTTTCACTTCTGGAAAGAGCATCAAGTTATTCCGCATCAAGCTTCTAACTCTGCAGATTCAGCAATATGTAATTAAGCATAGTCTGTTGTTCAGTTTATTCAGTGTTTTTAAGCACAGCCTTTGTTTGTATCTGGAGAAGATTTTCTTTAACAGCTAATAGATTCTAATTAATTAAATTAGAAGAAAATCCTGATTCATCGCTTGACACTCATTTATGGCTATGTGGGACTGGACCAACACAAGGAGCACTTCTCCATATCATAAGTTTAGAATTTTATTAACAATTAAAAAGAAAGTAACTAATTATTTAAATTAATTAAATTAAATTAAATTAGAAGAAAATCCTGATTCATCACTTGACACTCATTTATGGCTATGTGGGACTGGACCAACTCAAGGAGCACTTCTACATGTCTAGAATTTTATTAACAATTAAAAAGTAACTAACTAATTATTTTCATATTGAACAAAGGAGATATACATGACAGATGGGAAGTGAAATAAATTGAAGTACAAGTGTACAAACATATACCTGGCTGTCTATGGCAAAATACTCCAAATTCATCTGCATATTGTCATCCAAGTGAGCAGGAAAAATCACCATGAGCAATGAAATTGTTTTGGCACAAATATAGCACAATCTAGTTTCTAAATAAAATATCTTCACCTCTACAAGTGCACCTAACCGGGTCAACAGCCTAGTATCCTTCTTAATGTCCATAACTAATTCTCTGGAAATAGTTGAACTGAAGAAAACAAATGCCCTACAAGAACACGGAATAAAACAGGCTTAAAAATAAAGAAGTTGAAGCCAGGATGAAATTGCACGCACAGGAGATATAATAATCACCACGTACTTCCTGTATAAGGGTGCCCTTCCAGACATGTCTGACAAAAACATAATTACACTGCCAACAGAAATGGAGAGATCACTAAATATGGACCAACAAAGAAAAAAATTGACAATTTAGGTTAACTAATTCTACATCAAAGATAAATGAAAATGTCTTATACAGCCAAAAGAATGCAGCGTATTTATCATTCAACATTTTACATTATAAATGAATAATTAGAAGGAAGCGAGATAGAGAAACAAAGAAATGCATAATCATGTAATTCGTAAAGAACACAAAAGGAAAACTCAACAAAAATAAAATAAAATAAAGAGTAAAGAAATAATTCATGACATATTTTGAAGTAAACATAAGGAGAGAAATTAAATAAACATTCGGTTTCATAAAAATAAATTAAAAGGGAAGCTTTTTGGCAGAGAATTTACGAGAGAGTTTCAAAACCCAATAAATAACTGCATAACTTAATTTGCAGCCAAGAGCCAGAAAATTATACTCGCAAAATGTTTTGTAAACTACACATGTTTAATGAGACATTAGTTGCATGCTTCGTAACAAACTGCATAATAACAGCAACACAAAAGAAGAGCAGATATATTACTTCTCTTTGGTTGGCTGGATGAAATATATAGCATCCATGGTGGGCAATGGCTGCCTTCGCTTATATATGTCTTCAACCACTACAAAAAAGCAGAAAAATCTCACACCACACAAGAAATAGAGCTAATAAAGGTAGGCCCAATGGATGAGGCTCCACCTTTGTGAGGTTTTGGGGAGGCTATTTCCATGACTAGAACCCATGAAAACCAGCTCACAAGGCAGCAACTTTACGTTGCGCACAGGTTCACCCTCAATACAAGAAATAAAACTAATTGTGAAAAATCTACAGCAAATGTTTCCTAAATTTTCCTCTATCGTCATATTATTTGAAGCAATATTGATATGGTTTTACAACCCATGAACTAACTATTCTAAAAGCTTAATCTGTTAGGTGAAGACATATAAATAGTTTTATATTACATCTCTAATATGAGTATAGATTCTCTAGTGTCTCATTTTAACATAACCACTTTATGTGAGTAGAGCTCGGTCATCCATAATTCTTGATGATAAATCAATAGTTAGCATCATGTTAGGGCTACATAATCTATAATTGTTAATTATTGTGCTCATAAAAAGAAACAAAGGAAAAGTTATTTTGATTGCTAATGTGATGTTGGCTGTTGATTTGTCATTAGAAAGAGGTATTCCCATCTAGCATTGATTATTAAGAAAAGTGCTGGAAATATAAAAGTAATAATTATGAAATTGTTATAGATTTGTTTATGACATGATATATTACTCATATAGATCTACAAAAAGCAATACCCAGTACATTAAAATAAATCAATAAGATTTACAATTCTAAATTGTGACTAAAAGTGTTTCTTTTAATTGAACAAGAGTATACTAAAAATTCTAACTTACTAAAAATTCTAACTTAACAAGGACATATGATAAAGCACAGCACTTGAAGTTTAACAAGTATGAAAACAATCAAAGTTTTAATGCCAATTCTAAAGGAACAAGGCTAAAATCAAACTCTTAATAATAGTTAATAGTTAATTCCAGAAGAGAATAGAAGCAGCCAAACACACTCTTAGAGTCTGTTTGGAAGAGGGCTAATGAGGGGGATGGGAAGGGATTAATTCCCCTTAGTCAGAAGTTTAAAATTTGTGAAGGGGGAGGGAACGCAAGGCAAACCATTCTTCCTTAAACTCCCACTTTTTTATCACCCCAATTTGGGCTTATGAGAGAGAATAGCTTTACTTTCACTTTAAAAACTTGTCATTTACTTTTAAAACAGCATGGCACGCCAAAATAGAAAATTATGGGGAAAAAATTATTAGTTATGGGTAGAAAGAAAAAATAACTGCTTAAAGTTCAACGTTGTGATTCTTACAAGAAACACCTTCCTCAGTGATATCAGCCATCTTGCATGAGTGAGACATTATCTTTACAGTAAGTTTGTCCATTATTAGTACCTACAGGCAAGCAAGCCATGAACCAATTTAAGATGGTAATCAACAAAATCAATTTTTACTTTATACTTAGTTCCTTTAATTCACCCTCAACACTTCACTCAGATGTAAAACATGTTTACACTCTGCTGCATGTATGCCAACATGCATACATATATGATATACCTGCATTTACTGCATAGAAACTAGTCCATATTGCATACTAGTATAAATATCTAGAGGCAACTGATAAAAAAGTCATGACGATCCCATTCAAACTAAAGCCTGTGATGCGCAGATAGATACTGGTCCAATGAATAAAGCAAGAACTTTAGACACGTGAATTATATAATTGACTGTGAAATACAAACTTTAGATAAAACAGACAGAAGGGTGAGTCCTCCTGTATCCAGCGTAAATCTAAATGAATCGCAGCAGAATTCACTAAAGTAAATCATATACCTTCCAAGTTGGTTTGGAATCCCCTGTTTTTGCTGACCTTAGTTTGGAATCCCCTGTTTTTGCTAACATTTCATGTAATAACCCTGGAGACAATATCAGCACACAGAAATTGAATGAGTTTATCGGATCAGAAAGCAATATGCAATTCACTATTATAATCTCAAAAGGTATAAAAGAAAACCAAAAAGATGCAATACTAACAAAAGGTTGACAAAATAGCATCTTTCAAAAAATAAACACTTCAATAATTCAATACTGGTTTGCATCAGTCTATCCACTAATGCAAAAGGACAAAACAGTGCCACATTGAATTTAGTGATGATACTAAAATACTAATTGTAAAGAAATTCATATGACATGTACGGTAATAAATAAATCAGACAACACTTTAAAGAACTCTGAAATGATTTGGAGTGATTTCATCCATCATGCAATTTTCCCTCTTCTTTTCTTTCTCTTTACGTGGACAAAAGACCAAATACAAGAAGAAAAAAAGTGAAGTACAAGAGCAGAGCTGCAGAGGATGAGGTAACCTACTAAAGAAAAAAATTGGAAAAAAAAAAAATGCACACACACCCAAAAAGACACATAAACTGAGCGAAGTTTGCCAATCTCTCTAATCAATAACATCAACATCAACATCAACAAACCCCTTTATAGAAAAAAGAGAAAAATAAATAAGTAAATAATAATAATAATAGTAAATAAAAAATATGAGAGAAAATTAGATAAGAAGAAAAATAACCAAATAAGAACGAATAAGTAAATTAGAAACAAAAATAAATAATAACTAAATAAATGAATATAGGGAACAAGACTTAAAATGATCGTTTGGAACATAGAAGAAAAGGGGTCTAACCCCTTCACACTACTAATAGTTTTTCTTCACTTCATCCTAAGATACCCTATCCTCCAATCAAGTTCCCACCTCGCTAAGCCTTGTTTTACTACTTTCCCCCGAGTTAGTTTCAATTGACTTCTTCCTCTCTATGTCATGTTCTTGGTAACAAGCTTTTGTTCTTACAAGAGCATCTAGGAGACTTTGAACAATATGCCCAAACCATTTCAATTTATGTTCTCTCATCTTTTCAACCATCCGTACAACACCCACCTTTTGTCGAATATCTTCATTTGTTATCTTATTCATCTTTATATGACCATACGCCCACCTTAACATCCTCATTCCTGCTGCTCTCATTCTATGCTCATGTTGCCTATATGCTAGCCAAAATTTAGCTTCGTATGACATTGCAGGCCTTACTGTTGTTTTATAAAAATTTTCCTTTTAGCCTTAAATGAATTTTGCAATCACATCCTCATCCTCAGCCAACTTGCTCTAATTATGTAGTTCACATCCTCATCAATCTCTCCCCCGTTTTACAATGTTGATCCAAGTATCTAAAAGCATCTTTCTCGTGTACCTCTTGTCTTAGCATATTCACAGGATCTTGATCTCTATCTCTTATCGAAGCAAACTCACACTTCATATACGTAGTCTTACTCCGACTTAACGTAAATACTTTAAACTCCAATGCGCTTCTTCATAATTCTAATTTTTTTGTTAACACAAACCTTGGTCTTTTCAATAAGCGCAATATCATCAACAAATAATATACAACATGGCACCTTATTTTGAATATCTTTTGTTAATTTATCTATAACTAGGGCAAAAAGATAAGGACTTAGAAGAACCTTGGTGTAAACCGATTATGATAGGAAAATAACTTGAATTTCCATTACAAGCCTTCACACATATAGTAACACCATCATACATATCTTTGACTGCCTCCACATACTTTGATGGTACTTTTTTATTCTTAAGAACCCATCATAGAACTTTTCTTGTTCTTGGAACCCTATTATACGCCTTTTCAAGATCAATAAACATCATATGTAAGTCCTTCAACTTTTCTAGATATTGTCTGCAATAAATATCCCCCTGAAATCACCATGAGCTGAGTATCATAAGGATCCTAGGAACACTAGGTGAACCAGAAGAGGCAATGAGAAAAAGAAAATCATCCTGAAAACTCTATCTCACTCCTCTCCAACCATAAGCACCAAGGAATGGCCAAAAATCATACTCCAAACTAAATGGACATACTCGTGGAGATTTTGAATGCACTAGCTTGGTTGCTTTAACGTGTTTATCATTTAGCTGATAGAAGTCCAAAATAGAAATCCAAAATAAAAATCACGCGCCAAAGATAAACTCTGACACTGAGATTGAGATTGAACAAAATGAAGGAATGGCGTAAGTTGGAAACCATGAGCAATCACTACTGACTTATACAATGATAATTAGTTTGGGTTGCAAGTGTAACTACAAAAGCAGAAATGAAGAACCAATAAAGAAAGAGAAAGAGAAGAAGTTACAAGAGTCATTGAGAGAGTGAGTCGACAGCGCTAAGCGAAATGGATCAGGAATAGAATCAACACGAATTCAGGAAGAAGAAAAAAAAAAGATAGATTAATAAAGGGGAAAGGGACTTACGCTCGCGGGTAATTTGTTTGAAATTTTTGTAGTCACCACCGCCATAAGAGGAGGAGGAATCAGAATCCGACATAGACATGCTGTGCTGCCCTCTCACGCTTGATTGATCGCTTTAGAGACGACGAGCACAGTCACGGATCGTTAATTGATCACGAAGAAAAGAAGCGTATAAAGGAACACCAACACCAGAAACGAAAGAAGGAAGGAGGTTTAATTTAAAAGATAAACCAAATCGTTTTTTTTTAATTAATGATTTGGTTTGAAAGCGAAAATTATTGTTAATGGTAATGTATGAATTTATTGTTTAATTAAATTTAAAAAGAAATTCGTGACGTGTTGAACAGTCCAAATTCCAGAGATTGAATAGAAACAGCTCCAATTGGGCAGTGGTCGGGTCGGAGCCTAAAGTTTCCTTTCTATAAGAATATCTTTGGTGCATCATATGTATCGAACTCGGTATATTCGGGTCGGAGCCTAAAGTTTCCTTTCTATAAGAATATCTTTGGTGCATCATATGTATCGAACTCGGTATATTTTTATTCTAAATTTGATAAAATTTATATTTTTTTTAAATTTGATAAAATTTATAATGTGGCGGGAACAAAAAAATCAAAAGTGATGAAATATTTTCTAAATTTGGAAAAAAGATATACCGAGTTCAGTACATCTGATGCACCAAAAATATTTTTCCTTTTTAGAAACGGAGTGAACCGTTGGACGACGACGTCCTAACCTCCTAGACCGGAAGTTGCTAATTTATGCTTTATGGTGCTTGTAGGCTTAGAAAATTAAAGAATAATTAAAAAAATATTTATTTATGAAATAAAAAGTGATTTTTTTGGCAATCTAAGGGGGTTAACAATAATACCCCAAATAGATCAATTTAATAAAATCATTCTGAAATTACAAGACAAAGACAAATCAGACCAATACAAAGGCCAAATACCAGGAGAGGGTTTGAAAAAACACAAAAATTATTCTTAATAGGATAGTCTAAAGGATATTTAGAAAATCAATCTGCACAACTATTTCCTTCGCTAAAAACATGAACCAGGTGAACTTCCCAATTCGTTTGTAACCATGCTCGAATTTGAGTCACTAAGCGAGACTCACGAGCTGCTCTTCCACTTTTGGAGAGTAAAGTGATAAGTGAGCTTGAATCACTTTCTAAGATGCAGCGTCTCCAACTTCTAGCCCAAGCAAATTCAAGACATCCCATAATTCTGCAATAAAAGCTGAACAATGGCCAATATAGTAAGCAAACCCTTCAATCAAATAACCATTTTCATCTCTTATAATTCCTCCACAAGCAACACCTCTGCCATCACTCCTGGCTGCACCATCTATGATTAATTTCACTCAACCTGTGTTCGGAGGTAACCATTTAATAGGAACAGAATTGTAATTCTTTGTCAGCTTTGTTCCCTTAGAAGTTATTCAGGCTTGTGTATACTCACGAACCAGACTCTCTACGGACTGCACCTTGTATGCTTTCCCACACCATGCACGTGATTGTTTTTCCAGTGCCAAGCTAACCAAACAGTAACAGCAAAAACCAACGACCAGGGGCATCAAAGCACAAAATAGATACATTTTGAATATTCAAGGAAAGCCAAGAATATAAATCAGTATTAAAATCATTTATCAAATTTGGCCTCAAAAGATCGGACCAAACTTTTTTATCTTTGGACAGTCACGTGTCATATGAATAATGGATTCCTCATGAAAATCACAAATAGAACAGCTAGGAGGACACAATCTAAAGTTTGCCAGGAAGCTCATAGTTGATAGACGATGATGAGCAGTCTTCCAAAAGAACAAACTTATCCGATTGGCCCCTTTTAAATTTCAAATGGCTGGCCAAAATTTTCTGTCAATACTATTAGAACTATTTTGATTTAGCAATGTAAAATAAATATTTTTCATAGAAACTTCATCTGACCCAACTAGATTCCACTATTTTCTGTCTATACCGTTAGATTCATAAGGAGGCAGCATGCTTCTAATAATTTGAACACAATCATCAGGAAGAAAATTAGATATAATCTCATAATCCCAAGTTCCATCATGAGTAACATAATCAATTACTCTCTTACCAGTCTCTATTGGGAAAATTTGAGCAATAGCTCCGTTTGCAAGTTTTTCCCCAATGTTCACCCAATGGTCCTCCCAAAAAAGAACAGAAGATCCATCACCCACATCCCAAACCAGCTTGGGTTTAAGCTTATTCCAAACATCACACATAAATATCTAAAGATGAGAATTACCATTCTTCCATGTTAAATGAGTCTGAGTATTGGATGAATTTGTTATCACAAATAAATGTTTATTAAAACTTAATAATAATAATATATATTAATATCACTCAACAAATCTTAACCGCACAAAAATCAACAATTAAGATTTCGTATAAGTTTGTTATTCTTATATGATATAAGTTGATTTTATCCCCGTATATATATATATATATATATATATATATATATATATATGTATAATTGTTGATTTTTATGTTACCAGATGGTAAAGTCATGATTAAATAACGTCATTTTGTTTATTTATTTTCTTATATTAATTAATTCACCTTCATATGTTTATGATTCTCTTTCTCTCTCCTTCTTTATAACTATTGATCCACATTTATATGGTTATGATTTAGTAACTGGACAAAAGCAGCTTATGTCTAGTTAATTGACACTCATATAATCCCATATATATATATATATATATATATGGGGCATGATTCAAATTAAAAAGTTTGACACCAAATCATAACCGTTAATTTTGTGACTCCAGCGGTTATAATTTAGTGGGTCACACTTATTAATTAGTTATTAATTCATAATAAATTATCATTATTAAATTGACAGAAATCAACGGTTGAGATTTGATAACAAACTTTTTTGATTGACACCAGTGTCAAATGATTATTGTCCCTATATATATATATATATATATATATATATATATATATATATATATATATATATATATGATCCTTTGACACTGAGAGCCATTAGATCAAAAAGATCAATGGTGTCACATACTTACAAATCAGAGCCATTGGTTTTTTTTGATTTAATGGCTCTTCGACGAGGTGTCAAAGGATCCTACCCCTATCTATATATTAGTTTATGGGACAGGATATACTTGCCACAAAAAAAGTTTATTACCTGTGTGATGCATGGGAAAAAAAGGAGTTGGTTTGTTTTTCTCATAGAAGTTAACATAAATTTTAAATTAATTTTATAAATAAAATTTTCTTGGACATAATTATTAAAGAAATAATTAAAAGAGTTTATCAAAAAAAATAATAATTAAAAGATAAAATAGATAAGGGATTTGCAACTTAATATTGAATGGTGTTATAATAGATTCTAAGAATGTTATATTAGTAACTCAAAAGATATGGACTAATAAATTCTTTGGAAGAGGTTTAAGGGGCATCTATCTTGTTCTTAATTGCTTCCTGCTTTGCAACTGATGAAGAATCAACCATTTAAAGAAGGTTAAAAAAAGGAATATTAGAAGGTTTCAAAAAATAATTAGGATTAAGAATCTAACATGTAGTTTATAAAAATAAAATAAAATAAATAAGTTTCCATATACATATAAATAAAAAAGAAGTCGGTTGAAGTGTAGACACTTGAATAATAAAAAAACTTAATGGCAAATATACTTTTACAATGCATAATGTGTCTCTTCATTTTTTTTAGTTGAAGATGGTTTATCATAAATGTATTTTATTAAACTTTTTTTTTTCCGTGATCAAACAAAGGAATAAATATTTTCAAATTTCAAGTAATAAGCGAATTATTGTATATTAAGTATGTCAGAAGATTAACTTCAGAAGATGAAGAAGAAAAACAAAAAAAAAAAATTAGATTATATTAAATATCAAAACATCAAATAATTAATATTTAACCTCATGTTAAACATTAGACAACCATCCACAACTGTTCAATCAAATGTTAAATAAAGACTTTTTGACTAGTTGGGGGCTTTTCCCATTTAAATTTATGAATTTGGTAGTTGATAAGAGAAATTACCGGCTAGGGTCTTTAAGTGCCGCAGGGGGATCCAACGACTCTAAATGACGCCCACAGTCCCCTGCGGCACTCATGTGATATTTTTTTTATTTTATTTTTTCGAAACTCGCCCCCACCCCCCATCGCCACTATATTTTTTTTTCTATTTTGTTACCTAAGTGACGCCCAACCCCCCCCCCCCCCCCCCCCCCCAAATGACACTCACTAAGAATTTTGCAAAATGTCATCTTCTTTCGGCTTGAACACTTTTCTTCAATTTGGTTTCTGAAACTTGGTTCATTCTATACAACCTTTGACCCCATCTCCAAGTATGCATATTTGATTCTTGAAATGCTTGCTTTGATTATTTATTTTTATTGAACATTGTTTATTTATTTATTTTTATTTTTTTTGGGTGATTTTGTGTCTAGAAATTGAAGAAGATAATCAAAGTGTTGTAGAACGTGTTTGGGTTTGGGTCTTCATGTCTACTATCTTCGTGCTTTACTCAATGACTGAACTTTAGGTTGCAATTTCTCTTCTATCCCTTTTCTTCTTTTATTTTTTCACTCTTTTTTATTTTTTATTTTTTTCTATTCTTCACCTACATTGAGAAAAATCCGAGATTTTGATACTTTATTATTTCAGCTTTTTCTCGGCTATGTCACAATTAGCTATTCTCTTCTTGGGTGTTTTGTTTTTTTTTTCGAAATCAATTTATCAAAGGTACAATTTTTACTTTTGGCTTCTCATAGATGGTGCTGTTATCTTCCAAACTCTCCCTTTGTTTTGAGTTTCCCATTTGTGTTTCATAAACCAGATTGAAGAAAAGTGTGAATTCAAGCTGAAAGAATATGATATTTTGTGTCTTGCAAAATTCTTAATGAGTGTCGTTGGGGGGTTGGGCGTCACTTAGGTAACAAAAAAAATAACTAATGCCGATGGGGGTGGGGGCGACACTGTGTCCGAAAAAAATATCACATGAGTGCCGCAGGGGACTGTGAGCGTCATTTAGAGTCGCTGGGTCCCCTCTGCAGCACTTAAATACCCCACCTGGTAATTTCTCCCATACAGATACCAAATTCATAAATTTAAATGGGAAAAGTCCCTAATTGGTCAAAGAGCCGTTAAATAAATATTAAGACATTGTATATTTTTCTGACTGCATAATAATTCTCAAATATATAGTTCAGTAACACCTAGAACAATGTTGATGCTACATAACTTCTTCCCCCATCACCTTTGTCCACACAACTTCCCTTTATCCAACAAGGTGTTTCCGACTTCAACAATAAAACTAATTAAAATAAATAAATTGGGGTCACGTATTAATGATATAGAATATAGAAATAACATGTGGTATAAAATTATAATTACAAAAATAATGGGTAAATACTTAACTTTATCTCTATCTTAATAATTTTTTTTATAACATCTATCTTAATATTTTTGTTAGGACGGTGAAAAAAATGTGGATAGTGGAATTTATTGGATAAAAATTCTACTGCGCAAATTTTATCGGACAAAAAATCAAGAAATGAGATCTTTACGAATGGAAGTTCAAGGCATGCCAAATAAGTCAATTAGGACCAAAAATACAACTATGAGATTTATTTGGGGTCAAATTGCGATTTTGGTAAAATTTAGGGACCAAACTTGGTCTAAACTTAATTATGATAGTATATTAATATTCTTTGGGGAAATTAGTGATATGAAAATAACATTGTAATGTTGGATTAAGTTAAGAAACTTGATTAGAAAGTAAATTAATTAGAAGGACAAAGTAATAAATTCCATAAAAGAAAAGTCAATAGTCAACATGTGGACTTTTAAATAAGGTTGGCAAAACGGGCCAACCCGGCTCGACGCAGGCCAACCTGTATTCAACACGAAAAAATGAGCCGGACTAGGTTTGCCTCGAAAAAAAAATGAGTCAGAAAATCCAACCCAACCCGAGCCGGGTTAGGGTTGGCTCGGAATAAAGCTCGCAGGTTGGTTTAAAATATAAGGAAAAAAGCTCGCTTTAATGTAAAAAGCTGAGAAACTGAAGGTCATGTTACTATTCTCACTTTAAAAAAGCCTACAGGGCCGTATCCCGAGGACAAAGAGTGACTCTATCAGCTCGTAGAATATTGAACATGAAATATTGAATTATTGATGAATTATTTACAAATCACAGATTGAGAAATAGTGACTCTATCAGTTTGCCAGCTTGTTAGCCTATGTCTTCATTCTATGTTTAAATGAAATACATAAAAATATTTTTCATATATAAAATTGGGATAGGATATTGTGACAACCAAATAATGTTACTACCAATGTTACGACCACATCTTAATCGTTGATTTCCGTCAATCAAAGGTTATCATTTTTCAAATCAAACTCATTAATTAATTATTAATTCGCAATAAATGATAACCTTTGATTGGCGGAAATCAGCGATTAAGATGTGGTCGTAACATTGGTAGTAACATTATTTGGTTGTCACAATATCCTATCCCATTTTAAGGGATAGGATATTGTGACAACCAAATAATGTTACTACCAATGTTACGACCACATCTTAATCGTTGATTTCCGTCAATCAAAGGTTATCATTTTTCAAATCAAACTCATTAAATAATTACTAATTCGCAATAAATGATAACCGTTGATAGGAGGAAATAAAGTGTTAAGATGTGGTAGTAACATTGGTAGTAACATTATTTGGTTGTCACAATATCCTATCCCTGGGATAGGATATTGTGACAACCAAATAATATTACTACCAATGTTACGACCACATCTTAATCGTTGATTTCCGTCAATCAAATGTTATCATTTTTCAAATCAAACTCATTAATTAATTATTAATTCGCAATAAATGATAATTGTTGATCGACGAAAATCAACGGTTAAGATGTGGTCGTAACATTGGTAGTAACATTATTTGGTTGTCACAATATCCTATTCCATTTTAAGGGATAGGATATTGTGACAACCAAATAATGTTACTACCAATGTTACGACCACATCTTAATCGTTGATTTCCGTCAATCAAAGGTTATCATTTTTCAAATCAAACTCATTAATTAATTATTAATTCGCAATAAATGATAACTGTTGATTGGCGGAAATCAACGGTTAAGATGTGGTCGTAACATTGGTAATAACATTATTTGGTTGTCACAATATCCTATCCCATAAAATTATTAACAAATATGTGATGACAGTAGTGATAGTGGCATGAAGTGATTGGCTGATTGCAGAAGATTCAGGCCAAAGTTGATTTTTTAAAAGCCTAAAGTGGTGCAAAGTATAACCGTCCTTTTTTTAAACATTATTTAATTCTTAATATTTTCAGTTGAATGACGGGAAGGGAGTTGATACGGGAAAACTATCTTGATAATTATCTTAGTAACGTCTGTTGTATATTATTTGATGGAAAAAGTGTGTGTCATCTTGAATGATGTAAAGTTGTGTCATTTTGGAAAGTTAGCTGAGGTGTCGCATTCTCCTTAAATCTCAGCTTTTTGTTCACACTAGAGGACTTACTTCTTTGGGAAATATTTTTTTACAGTAAATAATTTTTTTTGAAACAAAAGTAAATAGTCTGTACAATTATTTTTTATAGGTGGCAGACAGATGTATTAATGGGCTTCTCGATTCTGGATTCAAAATTTAAACTTTCAACGTGAAATGGGTTGGAAAAGTTAAAATTTATCATAGAAAATTACTTTTTCTGCTTTAGAAAATTACTTAACCAATAAGATTCATTGCATGTATAAAAATGATATTTGGTGTTGCTTTTGCCTTTTGGTCTGCATCGAGCATTTTGTATCTTCTTTGGTCCATTTCTCTACTCCTCCTCTGATTTTATCGTTCAACATAATGTCCTCAAAATACGACTTTGTAAAGGATCTTAATCCGACGAAAGAAGAGTGGAGGATTAAAGTGCGTGTAGTTAGGTGTTGGAAGGTTCCCAGTTTTAATCGAAAAGATTTTGATGACAATGTGGATATGGTTTTGGTCGACGAACGGGTAATGTATTTTTTCTTTTTTTTTAATGTTTTTATCTTTTCGGTAGCTCATTGTCATTTTTATTTTTATTTTTGCTTTGTTGCGTGTTTTCATTTTATAGGGTGGAAGGATCCATGCTACGGCCAAGGGTACTTTGCAGGTTCGGAAGAAAATTCGTGAGGGTGATGCTTATTTTATAAAAATTTTTGGAGTTGGGTTGAATACGGGTAATTTCAGGCCAACACGGCATGAATATCGTCTGTCTTTCAACTTGAGGACGGACGTGAAATCCATTGTTGATGCTACGATTCCTGAGCGTGGTTTTGATTTTGCTGAATTTGACATTATTGAGAAAGAATCCTCTGACTCTCCTTATTTAATAGGTGATGGGATTGGTGTATTGTGTTATTCGCTTTCAATTAAGATTTTGTATATTGGACGTAAGGCTGAAACCCATGTTAATTGTTGTGTAGACGTCATTGGTTTGCTGTCTGGAATTGGGGAAGTACGTGAGCATGTCATCTCTGGTAGGAATACAAAAATGGTTGTCGTGGAGCTTGACAACCTAAGGTATTTATGTTATCTATATTTCTGATAGTATTGTAATGTAATTTCTTATGTGTTTTTGAATTTAAAGAGAATGGGATTTTACATCATTTCTTATGAGTCTTTTGTTTATATATCATGATAGGGGTCAGAAACTTGAATGCACTTTGTGGGAGTCATACGTAGACGAGGTCCAAACTTTCTTAGCAAAGAATCAGATTGCTCAAAATGTTATAATACTTCAGCTTGCAAGGATAAAGGGTTTTAGGGGTACTTTTTTTTGTGATTAAAATTCTCATTTTTTATTTTTTTGTTTTGCTGTTTTACTTTTTCTTTTATTTACGTAGCATTTTTTTCAGGAAAGATTGGAATAGCTAATACAAAGTATACGACGAAAATTCTTTTTGATTCCAATATACCTGAGATCGTAGAGTTCAAAAAAAGGTGGGCTGTCGTGACAAATTATGAGACATTGCTTTTGCTCTATTCATTCATTCTTTTATATATTTTTATATTCCAGGCTTTCCGGTGATCTGATCGAAAGTAGTCAGATGTTGACTCAGTTGTCCAGCCCATCTTCATATTCTTATGAAAATGATTTTCTGAAGGATACAGAGAGGAAATTTCTTACTGATATTAAGAATTGCATGGATGCTACTACTTGCATTACTTATGGAACTGTAAGATCCATCGAAAGTAAATACAACTGGTGGTACAGGTCCTGTAAGAAATGTCCATATTCAGTGTGTGAAGATTTTGAGAAATGGTATTGTAAGAACTGTCAAAAACATTGGGATGAATATACTCCGAAGTAAGTCATTTTCAGTTTCAGTTTAGGGATGTCATTTAAAATTCCCCGTTATACCAATTTATAACAATTAATTTCATTATTAGTAATTGCTTGACGTTTCGTTTGAAGTTATTTTTAATGCTCCCCTGAATTTCGAATTAGTGTGATGGACTTTTAAATTTGTAAACAAATTAATAAATGCCAATAAAAACGGTAGATTGGTCGATTTTTTGTAACGAGGAGCTATTGACATTTTCCTTATTCTGTGGCCTATTATCATGTGTTGAACTTTGACAGTGTACCAAGGCCTTAATATTTATTTTTTAATATTTTGATATCATTTCAATTTTAGGGATGTCATTTGAAATTCCCCATGATACAAATTGATAACAATGAATTTCATTATTAGTAATTGCTTGACGTTTCGTGTGAAGTTATTTTTAATGCTCTCCTGAATTTTGAATTAGTGTGTTGGACCTTTAAATTTTTAAACAAATTAATAAATGCCAATAAAAACGGTAGATTTTTTTTGTAACGAGGAGCTATTGGCATTTTCCTTATTCTGTGGCATATTATCATGTGTTGAACTTTGACAGTGTACCAAGGCCTTAATATTTATTTTTTAATATTTTTATATCATTTCAATTTTAGGGATGTCATTTGAAATTCCCCATGATACAAATTGATAACAATGAATTTCATTATTAGTAATTGCTTGACGTTTCGTGTGAAGTTATTTTTAATGCTCCCCTGAATTTTGAATTAGTGTGTTGGACCTTTAAATTTTTAAACAAATTAATAAATGCCAATAAAAACGGTAGATTTTTTTTTGTAACGAGGAGCTATTGGCATTTTCCTTATTCTGTGGCATATTATCATGTGTTGAACTTTGACAGTGTACCAAGGCCTTAATATTTATTTTTTAATATTTTGATATCATTTCAATTTTAGGGATGTCATTTGAAATTCCCCATGATACAAATTGATAACAATTAATTTCATTATTAGTAATTGCTTGACGTTTCGTGTGAAGTTATTTTTAATGCTCCCCTGAATTTTGAATTAGTGTGTTGGACCTTTAATTTTTTAAACAAATTAATAAATGCCAATAAAAACGGTAGATTTTTTTTGTAACGAGGAGCTATTGGCATTTTCCTTATTCTGTGGCATATTATCATGTGTTGAACTTTGACAGTGTACCAAGGCCTTAATATTTATTTTTTAATATTTTGATATCAACTTCGCTTCTTCATTTTTACCAAAGTTTGCAAAAAAAATTCCTTTTAATATTTTGTTATCAGCTTTACTTTTTCTTTTTGCCAAATGTGTGAATTTCTTTAGTACAACGTGTTTCAGTTTAGGGATGTCATTTAAAATTCCCCGTTATACCAATTTATAACAATTAATTTCATTATTAGTAATTGCTTGACGTTTCGTTTGAAGTTATTTTTAATGCTCCCCTGAATTTCGAATTAGTGTGATGGACTTTTAAATTTGTAAACAAATTAATAAATGCCAATAAAAACGGTAGATTGGTCGATTTTTTGTAACGAGGAGCTATTGACATTTTCCTTATTCTGTGGCCTATTATCATGTGTTGAACTTTGACAGTGTACCAAGGCCTTAATATTTATTTTTTAATATTTTGATATCATTTCAATTTTAGGGATGTCATTTGAAATTCCCCATGATACAAATTGATAACAATGAATTTCATTATTAGTAATTGCTTGACGTTTCGTGTGAAGTTATTTTTAATGCTCTCCTGAATTTTGAATTAGTGTGTTGGACCTTTAAATTTTTAAACAAATTAATAAATGCCAATAAAAACGGTAGATTTTTTTTGTAACGAGGAGCTATTGGCATTTTCCTTATTCTGTGGCATATTATCATGTGTTGAACTTTGACAGTGTACCAAGGCCTTAATATTTATTTTTTAATATTTTTATATCATTTCAATTTTAGGGATGTCATTTGAAATTCCCCATGATACAATTATTTTTTATTATGATATTATTATTAAGAGTTTCATATCAAGATCAACGTGTGGATTTAACAGTAAGACGACACACCATCGACGGCGACAACGATTTTGTTCTTTTTTCCCCGGGCATCGCACGGGTAATTCACTAGTATAAAGGAAAAGAGAGTTGAAAATAAATAAATAAAGATCTCAGCTCTTTGTGAGAGTGAAAGGATATAAGTTATATCATTTAAAAAAATAAACACTTTTTCATTATTTGATTAGCAATCTTTTGTATGTAAAATTATAATCATAGTTAATAGGGGTAACCCATTCGACCTGGTTTAACAAATAATTAATGGGAAAAATGTTTATCCTTTTAAATGAAACAACTTATATTCTTTCACTCTCACAAAGAGGTGGGACCCACATCTTTATTTTTTTTGGCAACTTTCTCTCCTTCTTTATCTATCTCTTTCTTTTTTTTTTAAAATGACACAACTTTATATCCTTTAAAATGATACACACTTTACCAATAATTAATTTATGAAAAAAATTATATGTTCTTTTAAAAAATACAAATTCAGATGAGAGAAATAAATATAAAGAGATGAGATTCAGTTTCGATTATACGTACTTATCTTTCTGTTACAATGACTTAAAATTATGTCAGTTTCGATTTAGTTTAATGTTTGATTTGCATAACGGATATTATTAGTTTTGGTCACACGCATGAAACCCGGGTCCAACGCGTGGAGATCAATTAATTCTGCTAGAACCTGCCATATCCTGAAGAGGGAATTATTGAAGGGAATTTCTCTTTTTACCCTGGCTATTGTTTGTGCCCCCCTCATTGCCTTTCTGTTACATTCATAATAAGAATAACCCCTTCTTTTAACAAAACGTTTCGGACGCGATCAGGATTTCGAGATCGTCTTTCGTATCCTTCAATTCCTTACTTTCTTACTTTCTTCGCGTGCTTGGTGTTATGGGCCGGACTCAAGCCCACTTTACATCTCGGCCCAACCCAAGCAAACCCTAGAGTCAGGCTATATAAGGAAGGTAGGTGGAACAACAAGGTACACACGATCTAACCCTAATCATTGAATATCACACACACCTTTGAGGCAAACGCCTAGGTCAGTGTCAGTGATCCACGTTCCTCCCAGATACCTAATCCATAGATATCCAGAGAGAAACATCTGAATCCACGTTCCTCCCAGATACCTAATCCATAGATATCCAGAGAGAAACATCTGAATCCGAGATCAATCATCCAACCTACATTGTACACATCTGAACACCTGGTATTCTCTCTTCCAATTTAGTTTTCATTTGTTTTTTCATCCAGTTACGCTATCACTTTTTGTTTTTGTTGCTAAAATACATTACCTTGAACTTTGGTCATGTTTTAAATTAGTACCTTATGCTTTCAAAGTTTCAATTGTTTCAATTAAATCCTAAGGAGAAAGTGCACTAACCGGTAAACCACTGCTCCAGACAAAAAATGCACGTAATAAACCCTGATGTTTCAGGGCACAAGAATAAATGTAGTTGAACACGAAACGTTATTTAGGAGCTATAATTGTCTTACTGTCAAAATTTTGACATATATGTTAATTTGTTATCATCAGAAAGTATATTTGATTAATTGAAACAAGTGAAAGTAGAATGTGCTCATTTGAAACATGACCTTATTATTTTTTTACTCCCTCTCCTTAGCTTATTTAGGTTAATCTACGAAGTTCGTGTTCCATTGGATAAATGAATTAATTGACTTGTGGTGATCATGTAGTATTTCAAAATTCTATTTGCTTTCTTCTGATTTTTTCCCGCATTCATAACTTTATTGGATAATTATTCTAGGAAGGAGGGTGTAGCAATGTATGATATTCATCAGAGTTTTTTGTTTGTGATTGTGGCTAAAGATTTGACCGCTTTTCGTGTTAAACTCAACTCATTGCCTTGCGGTTTGGTTGATTGATTCTATTTTGCCTTGGAAGCCTTTTGCCAGGGTTCTGTGGTTTGTTTAACTTTCGCCAAGGTTTTTTTTCTTTTTTTCCCCCTACTGTCACTGCTTAACCATCATTCCACAACATTCAGTCTGCAATCATGTAATTGACTGCAGTGTTTTCAACGTCTTTGGAAATCAAGATAATGTCGTTAGTGTTTGAAGGATGCCCTGACTAAAACTAAAATTAGGGTTTAGGGTTTAGTTTTCATGATAGGGCTCTCTTTGCTCTCTATGTTTCTATTTGTTTAGGACTCTGGTTTTTCCAATTTCCGTACTGCTCTGCTATGTAATTCAGAAACAGCATAACTGTTTGCTTCTATTTGTAAAAATAGCCGATGATGGCATATATCACATTGGACATAAGAACTCAAAGAACCAAGTCAATTTCAAAAGATATAGCTAACGAAAAAAAAAAAACTACATTTCAAAGAACTTGTCTCTTGAATATTACCCTTAGTTGGGAGCTGAAATATAAGAAACCCAATGAAGTTAAACAAACCTAGGAATATCTCCCAATTACTTTAGATTCTAAAGTTCCGGATTTGGGAGTCTCTTAAATGTTAATCTTAGGTCCAAACCTAGCCATATCTACAAATTTTATATCATAAATGATGGAAGAGGAGTATCAAGCACATAAGATAGAAACCTCCTCAAAAGTCTACAGCTGTAGATTTAATCAGATAGTTTATATTTTATATTCACCAGCACCAATACATCATAGTTGAAGGGATGCACCTTAAACTTCTATTGGAATTATTTTAGTAATTTATATTTTGAATGGTATTGGTAGCACATCATATTACTGATCCTGGGATCTGGGATTAATAATGAAGGACTTCGTCTTGTGGGGGCTTTTAAATTTCCTGTTAGTTTTATGCTGTTTGTACATTATTATTTACGGGTTAGTTATCCTGCATGCATTGAGAGGTCAAATATTTGGTTTTTGTACCTGCAGGGAATACTACACTCGAAGAAGCAGAATGCAGGGACCCAGAGGTGGCAGGGATCCTTTCTTTGACTTTAGAAACCCTTTTGCTGGTTTTGGAGGCTTTGGTACCTTTGGACCTCCCACTGGTCTATTGTCAAACTTTTTTGAGGGAAGGAACCCATTTGATGATCCCATCTTCACCCGTCCTTTTGGAACCATGTTCCAGTCTACTTCATTTGATGATCCCTTCTTCACCCGTCCTTTTGGAACCATGTTCCAGTCTACTTCCTTTGGTCCAATGTGCAATCTGGATCCCTTGAGCATCAGGCTCCAGATGTGCATCCATCATTGAGGAATTGAACTCTGATGATGAAGAGCATCAGGCTCCAGAACCTAGAAAACCAAGAGGGCCAATCATTGTGGAATTGAGCTCTGATGATGAAGAGCATCAGGCTCCAGAACCTAGAAAACCAAGAGGGCCAATCATTGAGGAATTGAACTCTGATGATGAAGAGCATCAGGCTCCAGAACCTAGAAAACCAAGAGGGCCAATCATTGTGGAATTGAGCTCTGATGATGAAGAGCATCAGGCTCCAGAACCTAGAAAACCAAGAGGGCCAATCATTGAGGAATTGAACTCTGATGATGAAAAAGAGGATGCACCGGAGGAGAAGAAAGAAAATCCGAGAAAGCATGGTAGGTCAAACAATGAACCCTCGGTTGAACATCCAGATGATGAACCTGAAGGTAATGTGTCCTTTGCATTTAGCACTAGGTGCTTTTGCTCTCTCATAAGTGGTACCTTGAGTTTTGTTTAAGCTGGTTTTTAAATATGTTCATGTTGCAGGAAAGAGGATCAGACATTTTCAGCATAAAAGTGAGAACAACCGATTCAATGGTACTGGACCTCTGCCCCAGTCTACTTCATTTGATGATCCCTTCTTCACCCGTCCTTTTGGAACCATGTTCCAGTCTACTTCCTTTGGTCCAAGTGGAAATCCCTTCACCCCAGATGTGCATCCATCTGGATTTCTTGAGCATCAGGCTCCAGAACCTAGAAAACCAAGAGGGCCAATCATTGAGGAATTGAACTCTGATGATGAAGAGCATCAGGCTCCAGAAGCCTCCAGAACCAGAAAACCAAGAGGGCCAATCATTGTGGAATTGAGCTCTGATGATGAAGAGCATCAGGCTCCAGAACCTAGAAAACCAAGAGGGCCAATCATTGAGGAATTGAACTCTGATGATGAAAAAGAGGATGCACCGGAGGAGAAGAAAGAAAATCCGAGAAAGCATGGTAGGTCAAACAATGAACCCTCGGTTGAACATCCAGATGATGAACCTGAAGGTAATGTGTCCTTTGCATTTAGCACTAGGTGCTTTTGCTCTCTCATAAGTGGTACCTTGAGTTTTGATTAAGCTGGTTTTTAAATATGTTCATGTTGCAGGAAAGAGGATCAGACATTTTCAGCATAAAAGTGAGAACAACCGATTCAATGGTACTGGACCTCTGCCTCAGTCTCGTAGCTTCTGCTTGCACAGCTCAACAGTCACCTATGGTGGTGCAAATGGAACATATTATACTTCGTCAAGGACAAGGATGACTGGTAGTGATGGAGTGAGTATTAATGTTGATAAACAGCTTGACTGCATCCAGGATTTGCATTGTATTACCATTTCTGATGCCATCTTTAATCTGTTAGGTGACCTTTGAAGAATGCAAAGAGGCCGATAGTGCCACGAGACAAGCTGCCCACATAGTTTCTAGAGGCCTTCATAACAAGGTATTCATATATTGTTCTCTTTGGTAGCAATATTGTAGGAAGTTGCTTCAGTTTCTTGGTATCTAGGAGTTCATTTTTAAGTGGTTTTAACCACCCCTTACTATTTTTGTTTCTCTTATTCGGATATACTTTATAGGGAAATTCCCTATCAAGAAAACTCAATTCAAATGGTAAAGTGGATACTGTGCAGACCTTGTACAATCTAAATGAAGGTATATTATAGTTCTAATATTCATATATTATATGATGTCAACTATAGCAGTTCCATACCCTTGTAGATCAATATTGCTGAAGGTTTTGGGTTGTGATTCTGTAGATGAACTTGCTGGTTTTGAGGAAGCATGGAAAGGAAAGGCTCAAAAGTATTTGCCTGGATGGACTGGTAGTGTTGGTGAGTTTCCATTCTCCTACTTGAGGGTTATGTAGGTTCATCTCTATCAATATTTAGACATCTTCAATATTTATATAGAGAATGACATTCTTTCATTTACATATTTGTCCCAAAAGTTTTGAAAATTCTTTATTGTCGTATTTGTTAAATGAGTTATCATAGTGCATATGTTAGGAAACATTTAGTATCCTTCATTAAATCATCCTAATAACTTTAAGAAGTAAGTAATAAATGATATTTGTGGATATTTTGATTGTTATTTTTTATCTTCAATTTCTTCTCTTTGGTGTTTTAGGAGCTAGAACTAGCGCACCAGATGAGCAGGCCAGACAGGGTGGTTGGGCGCTCCCTTCTACAGAGCATAGTCATTCCGTGAGAACAATGCCTGAAGTTAGAGACAAAGTAGGCTCTTCTTCCTCACAGGAATGGGCAAAGACAGATGCTAGTGATAGGAATGCATATCATCAAGGACGGCGAGGCCAAAAGTAACCTGCCAAGTTGTCGGGCCACATTTACCCCAGCGTCTTGCTGTCTTTCATATTATCACTTCCTTTTTAGGTTTTTCTGCCCTTTCCCAATGGGTCTAATGATGATGTTGGCGTATTATTTACCTTGGTAGTAAGGATTTTTCTTTTGAAATCGCTACGGTGATGCTTGGTTCTGAAACTTCCACAATTTTTTTTGTGACGTGATTGCATAACGTAACTAGTTTATATTATTGCGGTACATGCGCCTGGTTGATCCTTGGGGGGGCGGTATAGAGGTGTTCTCTGCTACTATACTATGACTGTTTGTTTCGCCTTATTTATAAAAAAGTAATTTTTATTTCTTCCTTAATTTAAAATTACTTTTTACAAAAGTTAAATTTATTTATATTTTTAAAATATATAATTTTTGAAAAAAATATTTGGTTTTTGACTTTTTTTTTTAAAAGTTAAAATTTTTAGCTAAAAAAGAGAGTAGATTTTTGGTTTTTTTTATGATTTGTGCTTTTTTTAAAAACAGATATCTAAACGCACTAAAAATGAGAAGTGTTTTTTTTTTCAATAAAAAAAACAGCTTTTGGAGAAAGAAAAAAAAATCCATCCAAACGTATATCGTGATGAGGGATTCTCCGATAAAAATGGTGCCTTTACGGGAAGTGTACTATCAACTGGTCTTGTTGTCCAGGGAATTTCCTTCCAGACTGTGTATCCTGTCTTAGGAAATAAAGTATCATATAATTAAAATATAGTTTTTAAGATATTGTCAAGGAAAAGTGTTTATCATTTAAAATGATACAATTTATATCCTTTCACTCTCACAAAAAAGTGAGATCTACACCTTTATTTTTTTGTCAACTGTCTCTCCTCCTTTATCTATCTCTTTCTCTCTCTTAAAATGACATAACTTTACATCATTTAAAATGACACATATCTTACTATATAGAAAGTAGAACCAAATTTTGGAAAGTTAGCTGAGGTGTCGCATTCTCCTTAAATCTCAGCTTTTTGAAAACTTACTTCTTTGGGAAATATTTTTTTACGGTAAATAATTTTTTTTGAAACAAAAGTAAATAGTCTGTACAATTATTTTTTATAGGTGGCAGACAGATGTATTAATGGGCTTCTCGATTCTGGATTCAAAATTTAAACTTTCAACGTGAAATGGGTTGGAAAAGTTAAAATTTATCATAGAAAATTACTTTTTCTGCTTTAGAAAATTACTTAACCAGTAAGATTCATTGCATGTATAAAAACGATATTTGGTGTTGCTTTTGCCTTTTGGTCTGCATCGAGCATTTTGTATCTTCTTTGGTCCATTTCTAAATAATTTTACTCCTCCTCTGATTTTATCGTTCAACATAATGTCCTCAAAATACGACTTTGTAAAGGATCTTAATCTTACTATATAGAAAGTAGAACCAAATTTTGGAAAGTTAGCTGAGGTGTCGCATTCTCCTTAAATCTCAGCTTTTTGAAAACTTACTTCTTTGGGAAATATTTTTTTACGGTAAATAATTTTTTTTGAAACAAAAGTAAATAGTCTGTACAATTATTTTTTATAGGTGGCAGACAGATGTATTAATGGGCTTCTCGATTCTGGATTCAAAATTTAAACTTTCAACGTGAAATGGGTTGGAAAAGTTAAAATTTATCATAGAAAATTACTTTTTCTGCTTTAGAAAATTACTTAACCAGTAAGATTCATTGCATGTATAAAAACGATATTTGGTGTTGCTTTTGCCTTTTGGTCTGCATCGAGCATTTTGTATCTTCTTTGGTCCATTTCTCTACTCCTCCTCTGATTTTATCGTTCAACATAATGTCCTCAAAATACGACTTTGTAAAGGATCTTAATCCGACGAAAGAAGAGTGGAGGATTAAAGTGCGTGTAGTTAGGTGTTGGAAGGTTCCCAGTTTTAATCGAAAAGATTTTGATGACAATGTGGATATGGTTTTGGTCGACGAACGGGTAATGTATTTTTTCTTTTTTTTTAATGTTTTTATCTTTTCGGTAGCTCATTGTCATTTTTATTTTTATTTTTGCTTTGTTGCGTGTTTTCATTTTATAGGGTGGAAGGATCCATGCTACGGCCAAGGGTACTTTGCAGGTTCGGAAGAAAATTCGTGAGGGTGATGCTTATTTTATAAAAAATTTTGGAGTTGGGTTGAATACGGGTAATTTCAGGCCAACACGGCATGAATATCGTCTGTCTTTCAACTTGAGGACGGACGTGAAATCCATTGTTGATGCTACGATTCCTGAGCGTGGTTTTGATTTTGCTGAATTTGACGTTATTGAGAAAGAATCCTCTGACTCTCCTTATTTAATAGGTGATGGGATTGGTGTATTGTGTTATTCGCTTTCAATTAAGATTTTGTATATTGGACGTAAGGCTGAAACCCATGTTAATTGTTGTGTAGACGTCATTGGTTTGCTGTCTGGAATTGGGGAAGTACGTGAGCATGTCATCTCTGGTAGGAATACAAAAATGGTTGTCGTGGAGCTTGACAACCTGAGGTATTTATGTTATCTATATTTCTGATAGTATTGTAATGTAATTTCTTATGTGTTTTTGAATTTAAAGAGAATGGGATTTTACATCATTTCTTATGAGTCTTTTGTTTATATATCATGATAGGGGTCAGAAACTTGAATGCACTTTGTGGGAGTCATACGTAGACGAGGTCCAAACTTTCTTAGCAAAGAATCAGATTGCTCAAAATGTTATAATACTTCAGCTTGCAAGGATAAAGGGTTTTAGGGGTACTTTTTTTTGTGATTGAAATTCTCATTTTTTATTTTTTTGTTTTGCTGTTTTACTTTTTCTTTTATTTACGTAGCATTTTTTTCAGGAAAGATTGGAATAGCTAATACAAAGTATACGACGAAAATTCTTTTTGATTCCAATATACCTGAGATCGTAGAGTTCAAAAAAAGGTGGGCTGTCGTGACAAATTAGAGACATTGCTTTTGCTCTATTCACTCATTCTTTTATATATTTTTATATTCCAGGCTTTCCGGTGATCTGATCGAAAGTAGTCAGATGTTGACTCAGTTGTCCAGCCCATCTTCATATTCTTATGAAAATGATTTTCTGAAGGATACAAAGAGGAAATTTCTTACTGATATTAAGAATTGCATGGATGCTACTACTTGCATTACTTATGGAACTGTAAGATCCATCGAAAGTAAATACAACTGGTGGTACAGGTCCTGTAAGAAATGTCCATATTCAGTGTGTGAAGATTTTGAGAAATGGTATTGTAAGAACTGTCAAAAACATTGGGATGAATATACTCCGAAGTAAGCCATTTTCAGTTTCAGTTTAGGGATGTCATTTAAAATTCCCCGTTATACCAATTTATAACAATTAATTTCATTATTAGTAATTGCTTGACGTTTCGTTTGAAGTTATTTTTAATGCTCCCCTGAATTTCGAATTAGTGTGATGGACTTTTAAATTTGTAAACAAATTAATAAATGCCAATAAAAACGGTAGATTGGTCGATTTTTTGTAACGAGGAGCTATTGACATTTTCCTTATTCTGTGGCCTATTATCATGTGTTGAACTTTGACAGTGTACCAAGGCCTTAATATTTATTTTTTAATATTTTGATATCATTTCAATTTTAGGGATGTCATTTGAAATTCCCCATGATACAAATTGATAACAATGAATTTCATTATTAGTAATTGCTTGACGTTTCGTGTGAAGTTATTTTTAATGCTCTCCTGAATTTTGAATTAGTGTGTTGGACCTTTAAATTTTTAAACAAATTAATAAATGCCAATAAAAACGGTAGATTTTTTTTGTAACGAGGAGCTATTGGCATTTTCCTTATTCTGTGGCATATTATCATGTGTTGAACTTTGACAGTGTACCAAGGCCTTAATATTTATTTTTTAATATTTTTATATCATTTCAATTTTAGGGATGTCATTTGAAATTCCCCATGATACAAATTGATAACAATGAATTTCATTATTAGTAATTGCTTGACGTTTCGTGTGAAGTTATTTTTAATGCTCCCCTGAATTTTGAATTAGTGTGTTGGACCTTTAAATTTTTAAACAAATTAATAAATGCCAATAAAAACGGTAGATTTTTTTTTGTAACGAGGAGCTATTGGCATTTTCCTTATTCTGTGGCATATTATCATGTGTTGAACTTTGACAGTGTACCAAGGCCTTAATATTTATTTTTTAATATTTTGATATCATTTCAATTTTAGGGATGTCATTTGAAATTCCCCATGATACAAATTGATAACAATTAATTTCATTATTAGTAATTGGCGTTTCGTTGAAGTTATTTTTAATGCTCCCCTGAATTTTGAATTAGTGTGTTGGACCTTTAATTTTTTAAACAAATTAATAAATGCCAATAAAAACGGTAGATTTTTTTTGTAACGAGGAGCTATTGGCATTTTCCTTATTCTGTGGCATATTATCATGTGTTGAACTTTGACAGTTACCAAGGCCTTAATATTTATTTTTTAATATTTTGATATCAACTTCGCTTCTTCATTTTTACCAAAGTTTGCAAAAAAAATTCCTTTTAATATTTTGTTATCAGCTTTACTTTTTCTTTTTGCCAAATGTGTGAATTTCTTTAGTACAACGTGTTTCAGTTTAGGGATGTCATTTAAAATTCCCCGTTATACCAATTTATAACAATTAATTTCATTATTAGTAATTGCTTGACGTTTCGTTTGAAGTTATTTTTAATGCTCCCCTGAATTTCGAATTAGTGTGATGGACTTTTAAATTTGTAAACAAATTAATAAATGCCAATAAAAACGGTAGATTGGTCGATTTTTTGTAACGAGGAGCTATTGACATTTTCCTTATTCTGTGGCCTATTATCATGTGTTGAACTTTGACAGTGTACCAAGGCCTTAATATTTATTTTTTAATATTTTGATATCATTTCAATTTTAGGGATGTCATTTGAAATTCCCCATGATACAAATTGATAACAATGAATTTCATTATTAGTAATTGCTTGACGTTTCGTGTGAAGTTATTTTTAATGCTCTCCTGAATTTTGAATTAGTGTGTTGGACCTTTAAATTTTTAAACAAATTAATAAATGCCAATAAAAACGGTAAAATTTTTTTGTAACGAGGAGCTATTGGCATTTTCCTTATTCTGTGGCATATTATCATGTGTTGAACTTTGACAGTGTACCAAGGCCTTAATATTTATTTTTTAATATTTTGATATCATTTCAATTTTAGGGATGTCATTTGAAATTCCCCATGATACAATTATTTTTTATTATGATATTATTATTAAGAGTTTCATATCAAGATCAACGTGTGGATTTAACAGTAAGACGACACACCATCGACGGCGACAACGATTTTGTTCTTTTTTCCCCGGGCATCGCACGGGTAATTCACTAGTATAAAATAAAAGTCAGTGTTGAAAATGACACCACTAAATAAAGATAGTTCGCCTGCGTCAGAAGCGACCTTGCATGCGTGGCAGTTTGGAAAAATATAAGAACATGGCATTTAGGTAAATTTGTGTGGGAACAGTGGCACAATGGTCACATAAGTTCAGTTTTATTTACTATTTTGGCTATTGGCATATAATCTTTTGTATGTTTTAATGTCATTTATTAATTTTAAATTGGAACGTTTTGGTTTTAATCATTTATGAATTTTAAATTACATACGTTTTAGTTTTAAATCATTCATAGATTTTCAATTACGGACGTTTTAATTTTAAAACCATTAATGATCATTTATGGTCCGTTAACATTAATTATGTTAAAAAAATCAAAACGTTCATAATGTATAGTAATATTAAATTCTTTTGATAAAAATCTTGATAACGTTCATAAAAAAAGTAATCTAAAAAATTCTCTAGAATATTTTAATATTACATGATACATTGAATTCACAAAGAGGTGGGACCCACATCTTTATTTTTTTTGGCAACTTTCTTTCCTTCTTTATCTATCTCTTTCTTTTTTTTTAAAAATGACACAACTTTATATCCTTTAAAATGATACACACTTTACCAATAATTAATTTATGAAAAAAATTATATGTTCTTTTAAAAAATACAAATTCAGATGAGAGAAATAAATATAAAGAGATGAGATTCAGTTTCGATTATACGTACTTATCTTTCTGTTACAATGACTTAAAATTATGTCAGTTTCGATTTAGTTTAATGTTTGATTTGCATAACGGATATTATTAGTTTTGGTCACACGCATGAAACCCGGGTCCAACGCGTGGAGATCAATTAATTCTGCTAGAACCTGCCATATCCTGAAGAGGGAATTATTGAAGGGAATTTCTCTTTTTACCCTGGCTATTGTTTGTGCCCCCCTCATTGCCTTTCTGTTACATTCATAATAAGAATAACCCCTTCTTTTAACAAAACGTTTCGGACGCGATCAGGATTTCGAGATCGTCTTTCGTATCCTTCAATTCCTTACTTTCTTACTTTCTTCGCGTGCTTGGTGTTATGGGCCGGACTCAAGCCCACTTTACATCTCGGCCCAACCCAAGCAAACCCTAGAGTCAGGCTATATAAGGAAGGTAGGTGGAACAACAAGGTACACACGATCTAACCCTAATCATTGAATATCACACACACCTTTGAGGCAAACGCCTAGGTCAGTGTCAGTGATCCACGTTCCTCCCAGATACCTAATCCATAGATATCCAGAGAGAAACATCTGAATCCACGTTCCTCCCAGATACCTAATCCATAGATATCCAGAGAGAAACATCTGAATCCGAGATCAATCATCCAACCTACATTGTACACATCTGAACACCTGGTATTCTCTCTTCCAATTTAGTTTTCATTTGTTTTTTCATCCAGTTACGCTATCACTTTTTGTTTTTGTTGCTAAAATACATTACCTTGAACTTTGGTCATGTTTTAAATTAGTACCTTATGCTTTCAAAGTTTCAATTGTTTCAATTAAATCCTAAGGAGAAAGTGCACTAACCGGTAAACCACTGCTCCAGACAAAAAATGCACGCCGTAATAAACCCTGATGTTTCAGGGCACAAGAATAAATGCAGTTGAACACGAAACGTTATTTAGGAGCTATAATTGTCTTACTGTCAAAATTTTGACATATATGTTAATTTGTTATCATCAGAAAGTATATTTGATTAATTGAAACAAGTGAAAGTAGAATGTGCTCATTTGAAACATGACCTTATTATTTTTTTACTCCCTCTCCTTAGCTTATTTAGGTTAATCTACGAAGTTCGTGTTCCATTGGATAAATGAATTAATTGACTTGTGGTGATCATGTAGTATTTCAAAATTCTATTTGCTTTCTTCTGATTTTTTCCAAACATATTATTGTTACTAATAATTAGAGTTTCACTATCCCAGTCGATTGAATTGAGACGGTTTCAAAGAAAAAGGTTTACTGACACAATTAGTTTATATATATATATATATATATATATATATATATATATATATATATATATATAGTTTCATCTGATGGTTAGGTTTAAAATGTATATAATTGTTATAAAAAAAATGTATATAAGTTTGATTGAATTAATTTTGTATATTTTTATAATCTTTTATAAGAAATCAATTTCATTAAAATACATCAAATCAAATGATTTTTTGTATCTATGTATCATAATTCGTATTGAATCGTAAGATAGAAAAATATAATAAAAAATAAATTAAATATATATAATATAATTAATTCCAAAAAGGATTCGTATTTTTTTTTACCTAAATGCCACGCGAACAGTCTTATTTCTCAATCTGCCACGGGGGCAAGTTCGCTTCTGACACAGGCGAACTCGGTTTGCTGACGTGTCACTTTTTAGTAGATAACAAATATCAAATTAAAAAAAAAATAAAAAAATAGAGGTCGTCTGGCATGCAGGCGAACTTAATATAAAATAAAAGTCACCTGTGTCAGAAGCGAACTCTGACACCACTAATTTCCTGACACGTCATCATGCATAGTTCGCCTGCGTCAGAAGCGACCTTGCATGCGTGGCAGTTTGGAAAAATAGTTCAAGAACATGGCATTTAGGTAAATTTGTGTGGGAACAGTGGCACAATGGTCACTGTTCCAGTTTTATTTACTATTTATGGCTATTGACATATATTTTCTGATGCAATTAAGTCACCATAAGTTATTATCGTTACATATGTTTTATTTTTAATGTCATTTATTAATTTTAAATTGGAGACGTTTTGGTTTTAATACCATTTATGAATTTTAAATTACATACGTTTTAGTTTTAAATCATTCATAAATTTTCAATTACGGACGTTTTAATTTTAAAACCATTAATGATCATTTATGGTCCGTTAACATTAATTATGTTAAAAAAATCAAAACGTTCATAATGTATCAAGTAATATTAAATTCTTTTGATAAAAATCTTGATAACGTTCATAAAAAAAGTAATCTAAAAAATTCTCTAGAATATTTTAATATTACATGATACATTGAATTCACAAAGAGGTGGGACCCACATCTTTATTTTTTTTGGCAACTTTCTCTCCTTCTTTATCTATCTCTTTCTTTTTTTTTTAAAAAATGACACAACTTTATATCCTTTAAAATGATACACACTTTACCAATAATTAATTTATGAAAAAAATTATATGTTCTTTTAAAAAATACAAATTCAGATGAGAGAAATAAATATAAAGAGATGAGATTCAGTTTCGATTATACGTACTTATCTTTCTGTTACAATGACTTAAAATTATGTCAGTTTCGATTTAGTTTAATGTTTGATTTGCATAACGGATATTATTAGTTTTGGTCACACGCATGAAACCCGGGTCCAACGCGTGGAGATCAATTAATTCTGCTAGAACCTGCCATATCCTGAAGAGGGAATTATTGAAGGGAATTTCTCTTTTTACCCTGGCTATTGTTTGTGCCCCCCCTCATTGCCTTTCTGTTACATTCATAATAAGAATAACCCCTTCTTTTAACAAAACGTTTCGGACGCGATCAGGATTTCGAGATCGTCTTTCGTATCCTTCAATTCCTTACTTTCTTACTTTCTTCGCGTGCTTGGTGTTATGGGCCGGACTCAAGCCCACTTTACATCTCGGCCCAACCCAAGCAAACCCTAGAGTCAGGCTATATAAGGAAGGTAGGTGGAACAACAAGGTACACACGATCTAACCCTAATCATTGAATATCACACACACCTTTGAGGCAAACGCCTAGGTCAGTGTCAGTGATCCACGTTCCTCCCAGATACCTAATCCATAGATATCCAGAGAGAAACATCTGAATCCACGTTCCTCCCAGATACCTAATCCATAGATATCCAGAGAGAAACATCTGAATCCGAGATCAATCATCCAACCTACATTGTACACATCTGAACACCTGGTATTCTCTCTTCCAATTTAGTTTTCATTTGTTTTTTCATCCAGTTACGCTATCACTTTTTGTTTTTGTTGCTAAAATACATTACCTTGAACTTTGGTCATGTTTTAAATTAGTACCTTATGCTTTCAAAGTTTCAATTGTTTCAATTAAATCCTAAGGAGAAAGTGCACTAACCGGTAAACCACTGCTCCAGACAAAAAATGCACGCCGTAATAAACCCTGATGTTTCAGGGCACAAGAATAAATGCAGTTGAACACGAAACGTTATTTAGGAGCTATAATTGTCTTACTGTCAAAATTTTGACATATATGTTAATTTGTTATCATCAGAAAGTATATTTGATTAATTGAAACAAGTGAAAGTAGAATGTGCTCATTTGAAACATGACCTTATTATTTTTTTACTCCCTCTCCTTAGCTTATTTAGGTTAATCTACGAAGTTCGTGTTCCATTGGATAAATGAATTAATTGACTTGTGGTGATCATGTAGTATTTCAAAATTCTATTTGCTTTCTTCTGATTTTTTCCCGCATTCATAACTTTATTGGATAATTATTCTAGGAAGGAGGGTGTAGCAATGTATGATATTCATCAGAGTTTTTTGTTTGTGATTGTGGCTAAAGATTTGACCGCTTTTCGTGTTAAACTCAACTCATTGCCTTGCGGTTTGGTTGATTGATTCTATTTTGCCTTGGAAGCCTTTTGCCAGGGTTCTGTGGTTTGTTTAACTTTCGCCAAGGTTTTTTTTCTTTTTTTCCCCCTACTGTCACTGCTTAACCATCATTCCACAACATTCAGTCTGCAATCATGTAATTGACTGCAGTGTTTTCAACGTCTTTGGAAATCAAGATAATGTCGTTAGTGTTTGAAGGATGCCCTGACTAAAACTAAAATTAGGGTTTAGGGTTTAGTTTTCATGATAGGGCTCTCTTTGCTCTCTATGTTTCTATTTGTTTAGGACTCTGGTTTTTCCAATTTCCGTACTGCTCTGCTATGTAATTCAGAAACAGCATAACTGTTTGCTTCTATTTGTAAAAATAGCCGATGATGGCATATATCACATTGGACATAAGAACTCAAAGAACCAAGTCAATTTCAAAAGATATAGCTAACGAAAAAAAAAAAAACTACATTTCAAAGAACTTGTCTCTTGAATATTACCCTTAGTTGGGAGCTGAAATATAAGAAACCCAATGAAGTTAAACAAACCTAGGAATATCTCCCAATTACTTTAGATTCTAAAGTTCCGGATTTGGGAGTCTCTTAAATGTTAATCTTAGGTCCAAACCTAGCCATATCTACAAATTTTATATCATAAATGATGGAAGAGGAGTATCAAGCACATAAGATAGAAACCTCCTCAAAAGTCTACAGCTGTAGATTTAATCAGATAGTTTATATTTTATATTCACCAGCACCAATACATCATAGTTGAAGGGATGCACCTTAAACTTCTATTGGAATTATTTTAGTAATTTATATTTTGAATGGTATTGGTAGCACATCATATTACTGATCCTGGGATCTGGGATTAATAATGAAGGACTTCGTCTTGTGGGGGCTTTTAAATTTCCTGTTAGTTTTATGCTGTTTGTACATTATTATTTACGGGTTAGTTATCCTGCATGCATTGAGAGGTCAAATATTTGGTTTTTGTACCTGCAGGGAATACTACACTCGAAGAAGCAGAATGCAGGGACCCAGAGGTGGCAGGGATCCTTTCTTTGACTTTAGAAACCCTTTTGCTGGTTTTGGAGGCTTTGGTACCTTTGGACCTCCCACTGGTCTATTGTCAAACTTTTTTGAGGGAAGGAACCCATTTGATGATCCCATCTTCACCCGTCCTTTTGGAACCATGTTCCAGTCTACTTCATTTGATGATCCCTTCTTCACCCGTCCTTTTGGAACCATGTTCCAGTCTACTTCCTTTGGTCCAAGTGGAAATCCCTTCACCCCAGATGTGCATCCATCTGGATTTCTTGAGCATCAGGCTCCAGAACCTAGGAAACCAAGAGGGTCAATCATTGAGGAATTGAACTCTGATGATGAAGAGCATCAGGCTCCAGAACCTAGAAAACCAAGAGGGCCAATCATTGTGGAATTGAGCTCTGATGATGAAGAGCATCAGGCTCCAGAACCTAGAAAACCAAGAGGGCCAATCATTGAGGAATTGAACTCTGATGATGAAGAGCATCAGGCTCCAGAACCTAGAAAACCAAGAGGGCCAATCATTGTGGAATTGAGCTCTGATGATGAAGAGCATCAGGCTCCAGAACCTAGAAAACCAAGAGGGCCAATCATTGAGGAATTGAACTCTGATGATGAAAAAGAGGATGCACCGGAGGAGAAGAAAGAAAATCCGAGAAAGCATGGTAGGTCAAACAATGAACCCTCGGTTGAACATCCAGATGATGAACCTGAAGGTAATGTGTCCTTTGCATTTAGCACTAGGTGCTTTTGCTCTCTCATAAGTGGTACCTTGAGTTTTGTTTAAGCTGGTTTTTAAATATGTTCATGTTGCAGGAAAGAGGATCAGACATTTTCAGCATAAAAGTGAGAACAACCGATTCAATGGTACTGGACCTCTGCCCCAGTCTACTTCATTTGATGATCCCTTCTTCACCCGTCCTTTTGGAACCATGTTCCAGTCTACTTCCTTTGGTCCAAGTGGAAATCCCTTCACCCCAGATGTGCATCCATCTGGATTTCTTGAGCATCAGGCTCCAGAACCTAGAAAACCAAGAGGGCCAATCATTGAGGAATTGAACTCTGATGATGAAGAGCATCAGGCTCCAGAACCTCGAAAACCAAGAGGGCCAATCATTGTGGAATTGAGCTCTGATGATGAAGAGCATCAGGCTCCAGAACCTAGAAAACCAAGAGGGCCAATCATTGAGGAATTGAACTCTGATGATGAAAAAGAGGATGCACCGGAGGAGAAGAAAGAAAATCCGAGAAAGCATGGTAGGTCAAACAATGAACCCTCGGTTGAACATCCAGATGATGAACCTGAAGGTAATGTGTCCTTTGCATTTAGCACTAGGTGCTTTTGCTCTCTCATAAGTGGTACCTTGAGTTTTGATTAAGCTGGTTTTTAAATATGTTCATGTTGCAGGAAAGAGGATCAGACATTTTCAGCATAAAAGTGAGAACAACCGATTCAATGGTACTGGACCTCTGCCTCAGTCTCGTAGCTTCTGCTTGCACAGCTCAACAGTCACCTATGGTGGTGCAAATGGAACATATTATACTTCGTCAAGGACAAGGATGACTGGTAGTGATGGAGTGAGTATTAATGTTGATAAACAGCTTGACTGCATCCAGGATTTGCATTGTATTACCATTTCTGATGCCATCTTTAATCTGTTAGGTGACCTTTGAAGAATGCAAAGAGGCCGATAGTGCCACGAGACAAGCTGCCCACATAGTTTCTAGAGGCCTTCATAACAAGGTATTCATATATTGTTCTCTTTGGTAGCAATATTGTAGGAAGTTGCTTCAGTTTCTTGGTATCTAGGAGTTCATTTTTAAGTGGTTTTAACCACCCCTTACTATTTTTGTTTCTCTTATTCGGATATACTTTATAGGGAAATTCCCTATCAAGAAAACTCAATTCAAATGGTAAAGTGGATACTGTGCAGACCTTGTACAATCTAAATGAAGGTATATTATAGTTCTAATATTCATATATTATATGATGTCAACTATAGCAGTTCCATACCCTTGTAGATCAATATTGCTGAAGGTTTTGGGTTGTGATTCTGTAGATGAACTTGCTGGTTTTGAGGAAGCATGGAAAGGAAAGGCTCAAAAGTATTTGCCTGGATGGACTGGTAGTGTTGGTGAGTTTCCATTCTCCTACTTGAGGGTTATGTAGGTTCATCTCTATCAATATTTAGACATCTTCAATATTTATATAGAGAATGACATTCTTTCATTTACATATTTGTCCCAAAAGTTTTGAAAATTCTTTATTGTCGTATTTGTTAAATGAGTTATCATAGTGCATATGTTAGGAAACATTTAGTATCCTTCATTAAATCATCCTAATAACTTTAAGAAGTAAGTAATAAATGATATTTGTGGATATTTTGATTGTTATTTTTTATCTTCAATTTCTTCTCTTTGGTGTTTTAGGAGCTAGAACTAGCGCACCAGATGAGCAGGCCAGACAGGGTGGTTGGGCGCTCCCTTCTACAGAGCATAGTCATTCCGTGAGAACAATGCCTGAAGTTAGAGACAAAGTAGGCTCTTCTTCCTCACAGGAATGGGCAAAGACAGATGCTAGTGATAGGAATGCATATCATCAAGGACGGCGAGGCCAAAAGTAACCTGCCAAGTTGTCGGGCCACATTTACCCCAGCGTCTTGCTGTCTTTCATATTATCACTTCCTTTTTAGGTTTTTCTGCCCTTTCCCAATGGGTCTAATGATGATGTTGGCGTATTATTTACCTTGGTAGTAAGGATTTTTCTTTTGAAATCGCTACGGTGATGCTTGGTTCTGAAACTTCCACAATTTTTTTTGTGACGTGATTGCATAACGTAACTAGTTTATATTATTGCGGTACATGCGCCTGGTTGATCCTTGGGGGGGCGGTATAGAGGTGTTCTCTGCTACTATACTATGACTGTTTGTTTCGCCTTATTTATAAAAAAGTAATTTTTATTTCTTCCTTAATTTAAAATTACTTTTTACAAAAGTTAAATTTATTTATATTTTTAAAATATATAATTTTTGAAAAAAATATTTGGTTTTTGACTTTTTTTTTTAAAAGTTAAAATTTTTAGCTAAAAAAGAGAGTAGATTTTTGGTTTTTTTTATGATTTGTGCTTTTTTTAAAAACAGATATCTAAACGCACTAAAAATGAGAAGTGTTTTTTTTTTCAATAAAAAAAACAGCTTTTGGAGAAAGAAAAAAAAAATCCATCCAAACGTATATCGTGATGAGGGATTCTCCGATAAAAATGGTGCCTTTACGGGAAGTGTACTATCAACTGGTCTTGTTGTCCAGGGAATTTCCTTCCAGACTGTGTATCCTGTCTTAGGAAATAAAGTATCATATAATTAAAATATAGTTTTTAAGATATTGTCAAGGAAAAGTGTTTATCATTTAAAATGATACAATTTATATCCTTTCACTCTCACAAAAAAGTGAGATCTACACCTTTATTTTTTTGTCAACTGTCTCTCCTCCTTTATCTATCTCTTTCTCTCTCTTAAAATGACATAACTTTACATCATTTAAAATGACACATATCTTACTATATAGAAAGTAGAACCAAATTTTGGAAAGTTAGCTGAGGTGTCGCATTCTCCTTAAATCTCAGCTTTTTGAAAACTTACTTCTTTGGGAAATATTTTTTTACGGTAAATAATTTTTTTTGAAACAAAAGTAAATAGTCTGTACAATTATTTTTTATAGGTGGCAGACAGATGTATTAATGGGCTTCTCGATTCTGGATTCAAAATTTAAACTTTCAACGTGAAATGGGTTGGAAAAGTTAAAATTTATCATAGAAAATTACTTTTTCTGCTTTAGAAAATTACTTAACCAGTAAGATTCATTGCATGTATAAAAACGATATTTGGTGTTGCTTTTGCCTTTTGGTCTGCATCGAGCATTTTGTATCTTCTTTGGTCCATTTCTCTACTCCTCCTCTGATTTTATCGTTCAACATAATGTCCTCAAAATACGACTTTGTAAAGGATCTTAATCTTACTATATAGAAAGTAGAACCAAATTTTGGAAAGTTAGCTGAGGTGTCGCATTCTCCTTAAATCTCAGCTTTTTGAAAACTTACTTCTTTGGGAAATATTTTTTTACGGTAAATAATTTTTTTTGAAACAAAAGTAAATAGTCTGTACAATTATTTTTTATAGGTGGCAGACAGATGTATTAATGGGCTTCTCGATTCTGGATTCAAAATTTAAACTTTCAACGTGAAATGGGTTGGAAAAGTTAAAATTTATCATAGAAAATTACTTTTTCTGCTTTAGAAAATTACTTAACCAGTAAGATTCATTGCATGTATAAAAACGATATTTGGTGTTGCTTTTGCCTTTTGGTCTGCATCGAGCATTTTGTATCTTCTTTGGTCCATTTCTCTACTCCTCCTCTGATTTTATCGTTCAACATAATGTCCTCAAAATACGACTTTGTAAAGGATCTTAATCCGACGAAAGAAGAGTGGAGGATTAAAGTGCGTGTAGTTAGGTGTTGGAAGGTTCCCAGTTTTAATCGAAAAGATTTTGATGACAATGTGGATATGGTTTTGGTCGACGAACGGGTAATGTATTTTTTCTTTTTTTTTAATGTTTTTATCTTTTCGGTAGCTCATTGTCATTTTTATTTTTATTTTTGCTTTGTTGCGTGTTTTCATTTTATAGGGTGGAAGGATCCATGCTACGGCCAAGGGTACTTTGCAGGTTCGGAAGAAAATTCGTGAGGGTGATGCTTATTTTATAAAAAATTTTGGAGTTGGGTTGAATACGGGTAATTTCAGGCCAACACGGCATGAATATCGTCTGTCTTTCAACTTGAGGACGGACGTGAAATCCATTGTTGATGCTACGATTCCTGAGCGTGGTTTTGATTTTGCTGAATTTGACGTTATTGAGAAAGAATCCTCTGACTCTCCTTATTTAATAGGTGATGGGATTGGTGTATTGTGTTATTCGCTTTCAATTAAGATTTTGTATATTGGACGTAAGGCTGAAACCCATGTTAATTGTTGTGTAGACGTCATTGGTTTGCTGTCTGGAATTGGGGAAGTACGTGAGCATGTCATCTCTGGTAGGAATACAAAAATGGTTGTCGTGGAGCTTGACAACCTGAGGTATTTATGTTATCTATATTTCTGATAGTATTGTAATGTAATTTCTTATGTGTTTTTGAATTTAAAGAGAATGGGATTTTACATCATTTCTTATGAGTCTTTTGTTTATATATCATGATAGGGGTCAGAAACTTGAATGCACTTTGTGGG
Organism: Gastrolobium villosum; assembly: GCA_032173675.1. NCBI lineage: Eukaryota > Viridiplantae > Streptophyta > Magnoliopsida > Fabales > Fabaceae > Gastrolobium > Gastrolobium villosum. The sequence continues at coordinate 117,988 of JAVKPL010014049.1, forward strand.
AGTCATACGTAGACGAGGTCCAAACTTTCTTAGCAAAGAATCAGATTGCTCAAAATGTTATAATACTTCAGCTTGCAAGGATAAAGGGTTTTAGGGGTACTTTTTTTTGTGATTAAAATTCTCATTTTTTATTTTTTTGTTTTGCTGTTTTACTTTTTCTTTTATTTACGTAGCATTTTTTTCAGGAAAGATTGGAATAGCTAATACAAAGTATACGACGAAAATTCTTTTTGATTCCAATATACCTGAGATCGTAGAGTTCAAAAAAAGGTGGGCTGTCGTGACAAATTATGAGACATTGCTTTTGCTCTATTCACTCATTCTTTTATATATTTTTATATTCCAGGCTTTCCGGTGATCTGATCGAAAGTAGTCAGATGTTGACTCAGTTGTCCAGCCCATCTTCATATTCTTATGAAAATGATTTTCTGAAGGATACAAAGAGGAAATTTCTTACTGATATTAAGAATTGCATGGATGCTACTACTTGCATTACTTATGGAACTGTAAGATCCATCGAAAGTAAATACAACTGGTGGTACAGGTCCTGTAAGAAATGTCCATATTCAGTGTGTGAAGATTTTGAGAAATGGTATTGTAAGAACTGTCAAAAACATTGGGATGAATATACTCCGAAGTAAGCCATTTTCAGTTTCAGTTTAGGGATGTCATTTAAAATTCCCCGTTATACCAATATTATCATGTGTTGAACTTTGACAGTGTACCAAGGCCTTAATATTTATTTTTTAATATTTTGATATCATTTCAATTTTAGGGATGTCATTTGAAATTCCCCATGATACA
>JAVKPL010014050.1:0-122239 GCA_032173675.1 Gastrolobium villosum
GAAAGAAGTTAGATGATAAAGGAGAAAAGTGTATTTTTACTGGCTACGAGCACAGGAGTAAAGCTTACAGATTATACAATCCCTTGACAAAAAGGGTAATCATCTCAAGAGACGTGGAGTTTGACGAAGCAGATTACTGGAGATGGAATGATGAAGAAAAAGAGTAGAAGGGTTATTCTTTAAAGATGATGATAACTCAACAGAGCAAGCAGTTGAAGCAGACAATGATCAGACACCTCCACCAAGTCCTAATCCAATAACTCCTGCATCTATAGCCTCAACCTCAGGTAGCAGTAGTAGTAGCAACAATTCAGGGGGAGCAGCAGCAAGGATGAGAAGCTTAAGTGATATCTATGATGCTACAGATCCGGTACAAACTACCCTTGATTATTCATTATTTTGTTTAATAGCTGAATGTGATCCAGTGACATATGAAGAAGCTGTAGAAGATGAAAAGTGGCAGAAAGCCATGAATGATGAAATTGCTGCAATCAAAAGAAATGACACGTGGGAGCTCACAACTATGCCTAAGAAACATAAGCCCATCGGAGTAAAGTGGGTGTACAAGACAAAGACTAATCAAGAAGGAAAAGTGGAGAAATACAAGGCAAGATTGGTAGCTAAAGGCTACAAGCAGAAATATGGAATAGATTATGATGAGGTGTTTGCACCAGTTGCAAGGATTGACACTATCAGACTTCTTACAGCAGTTGCAGCGCAAAAGCAATGGAAGATATACCAGATGGATGTAAAATCAGCATTTCTCAATGGTTACTTGGAAGAAGAAGTCTATATTGAACAACCACCGGGTTATGTTAAAAAAGGAGAAGAAGATAAAGTCTATCGGTTGAAGAAGGCACTATACGGATTGAAACAAGCTCCAAGAGCTTGGAACACAAGGATAGATGAATATTTTCATAAGAATGGATTTGTGAAGAGTCCATATGAACATGCTTTGTACACGAAGAAAAATGAAGATGGGGATATGATGATCGTGTGTCTTTATGTGGATGATATAATCTTCACAGGGAATAATCCAGGTATGTTTGTTGAATTTAAGAAAGCTATGACTAAAGAATTTGAAATGACAGATATTGGAGAAATGTCTTATTTTCTTGGAGTTGAAGTAAAACAAACAGCAGAGGGAATTTATATGTTACAAAAGAAGTATGCAGAAGAAATACTCAGTAGGTTCAGAATGAAAGATTGCAAGCCTATTTCAACACCAATAGAAGCAGGAACGAAGTTGAAAGCTGACTCAGATAGAGAACCAGTAAACCCAACACTATTCAAAAGCCTGGTCGGAAGCTTGAGGTATTTGACTTTCGCTCGACCAGATATCATGTTTGCAGTTGGTCTAATAAGCAGATATATGGAGCATCCAAAGCAAGATCATTTCAGTGCAGCGAAGAGAATTTTGAGATATATCAAAGGAACCATCAGTCATGGATTATTCTATACGCATTCCCAAGATTCAAGGTTAATTGGCTATGCAGATAGTGATTATAGTGGAGATGTAGATGATCGGAAAAGCACTTCAGGATATGCTTTTCATATTGGCTCAGCAATATTTTCATGGTCATCAAAGAAACAACAGACAGTTGCTCTATCATCATGCGAAGCTGAATACATAGCCGCAGCAGCGTGCACGTGTCAAGCTATTTGGTTAAAGAATATTTTGAATGAATTTCATTATGAGCAAGAAAGTTCAATTACTATATACGTAGATAACAAGTCTGCTATATCACTTGCAAAGAATCCAGTCTCCCACAGCCGAAGCAAGCATATTGACACAAAATATCATTTTATTCGGGAGCAAGTTAAAAACAAAGTTGTGGAATTAATCTACTGCAGAACTGAAGAACAATTGGCAGATATTTTTACGAAGCCATTGAAGACCGATGTGTTCAACAAACTTCAACATATGATTGGTATGCAAAGTCAAATTTGAGGGGAAGTGTTAGAAATCAAATTTAACTTTGCAGGTTTGTTCTACCATCATCTAGAAAAATCAAGAATTGCACAACCTAGAGAATTCTTGAACGTTGAATGGTCAATGGTGGTTGGGAATATTTTGGATACAAAAAAAAAACAAGATAAACTCAAAATGGCAAAAAGCAAATCAAAGTTGTTAGCAACCTGGCTTGCATCAAAATTAGCAAAATAAACTTGTGGTTAAAAAGGAAAGCAAAAACCAAATTGACTTAGTACATGGCAAGGCAAGTCGGCAATTCAGCAATCAAGGACTATATATATAGATATATGGTATATGGAGTTAGTGTGATTTAAGAATAGAAAAGTGAGAGAAGAAAAAAAAACAGTGCCGTAGCACTTAGAAGAAAAAGAGAAAAGAGAGTTAGTGGTATTAGTTGAATGATAAGAAGAGGAGGAGAAAGAGTGCCGAAGCACTATTTGTGAGAAAAATTAGAAAGAAAGAAAAGAGAAGGAAGGTAGAAAAGAAAGTGCTGCAGCACTAAGAGAAAAAAATATAGTGACCGTGTGTTGTATTTTTTCTTTTAGCCAAAATTCAATACAAAGAGATTTCTTCATCTATTATTTTTTTTATTTTCTCTAAATTTCCAACATAGATAACTGCTGAACAAGAGGATATTGAACTGCTTTAATTGTATTGGTTTCACGGTTGTTCTTAAAATAGATTAATTGTTGCAAATAATGTTTTTTTTTTATGTATCATGATTCTGGTAAAAAGGAATATATTTAACCACATAAAACAATTGTACCTAGTACCTATTATTATTGGAATAACACTTTTCTTTCTATGGGTCAAATTTTCTTGTCATGTGCATGTGTTGTGCATATACATAAAATAGTTTACAATCCCTGAAGTCAACAGAGTTCTTATTAACAATCAGTTTTTGTTTGTCTAAATCGAACGGTATCTGCATCTAAATGAATGCCACACAATAAGGGATGGATTAAGGTCAACATTCCCGGCAAGCATTCATTTTTAAACCCACAAAATTGCTTGTGATTTAAGTTCTTGACCACAAGATTGATGAGAACAGATCTTGACACACTTTTTGACAATTTGGTATAAATTTTATAAAACAATAAGAGTTCGATGAAAAATACAACATTGCAGTACAATATTCTAATATCTACAATGGAAAATACAACTCCTTCCCCAATCAATTCTCTATAATCTTTTGCTTATTTAAACTTCAGAGATGTGAAAGCAATGACAATTTCTTAATAATAGAATGAACTTGCACCCAAAAATCAATTCTATATGTTCTTATTTATATGGAGTGCTTCCTTCATCCACCAATACTGACAAACTTCTCATGCTTCAGCAACATTCATCTACGCAAAGTGATTACAAAGAGAATTAGTGAAATAAGCGACTGTGATTTAAATTTATTAACTATGCATGTCTCAATTAATTTATTCAACAGCCAAAACAAGGTTCTAGTCATAAGTTTTTTCTTGAATATTTTGATCATACACAAGCTTTTTTGAAAGTAAAACAAACTAATTCAAATACACATTAATAATAGCTCTTAAACATACCCATATTAACCTGCTCTTTTGCAGGTTCAAAGCAAGTCTAATTCAGTTGAATGTGGAAGGCTATGTTAATTTATATGTATTTGAGAACCAATCTAATGTACAAACTAATGTTACTTTTTTGCACCTATTGCATGTATCAAGGATGTTGTATCTAAACTTTAGTTGTTTGGAACTTGAGTAAACTTTAAAAGCTTATGTATGATATGTGTATGTAAAGTGCTGAAATGAGTCAAGCCTGAATGTGTTAAAGGGCCTGTTTGGTGTAGGATAACGCCTAATACTATAAGACATGATAGTATAAGATCTGATTGTATAAGACTTAATTAAATTTTAATATTATCCAGTATTTAGTATGGTATTGTATAAGATAATATCCTCCAATATTTTAAAATTTAATATATTTAAAAATATATTAATATTGAAATGATATATTAGTTCTTGAGAATTGTACTTGTAATACATCAATCTTTTATCAGGCCTAATCCATCACTCTTAGGTCCAAATTCAGTTATACATCATTTTAATGTATAAAAAAGTCCTATTATATAAATTTACACTATAGGATGTCACACCAAACAATATAAACTTACGTGCCTTATATATCACACCCAAGATGCCCGTCCTCAAAAATGTTGGTATGTGGTTAAATCATTGAATTGTCAAAAACTTCGGGCTCCTCCACGTTGCTACGTTTACTTTTTGACAAGGACACGTAACCCCACTCCAAAATTTATGAAAAAAAGGCCCATAGTATTATTATATTCCTTTAGTCAATAAGACGAAGGAGGGTAGTCCACGTCATCATAACATTATTATACTCCTCAGTCAATAAAACTTTTCTTCTTTATCTGTTCTTGTTTCATTTTGGTGACCCATATAGTCATACTCTTACCCTTTCTTCCATCTCATGGCTGACCCATCATCCTCCTCTTCTTCCTTCCTCTACGATGTATTCCTCAGCTTCAGAGGCACTGATACTCGCTTTGGTTTTAGTGGCTATCTCTACAAAGCTCTTTCTGATAAGGGAATTTTCACCTTCATTGATGATGAGGAGCTTCAGAAAGGAGGGAAAGATAAGGGAATTTTCTGGCTTTCATTTAGAACAGGCGGCAACATGGTTTCAAGAAAGTGCAAAATAGGTATTAGTAAAGTATGATAATAAAGACGGTAATTTGTTTTGTCAGGCATTTTCTGAAGAGCTGTGATTCAGGATTCTACAATGACAAGCTTGGGTTTTGATATACTGGCGATGGAGGTAAACAATCTTGTGTCATTTGTTTCTCCTAATGATATGATTAAGTTTAAGGATACTAGTATGGTCTAATGCACATGGAGATTCTGTTAGGAACCACAACTGATATTAAACATAAGGGACTGGAAAATGATGCTGTGTCAGCAGGTGGTCTGTTGGAAGAGAATATTCCAGAAAGGTGGCTCAATAGAATGAAGGATAAATATAGACAGCATGGAAGGGTATTGCTTCAGGCTTTTCAAAAACTTGTGAGGATTTCAGAATAGGAAGACATGAAATCTGTTACTCCATCAATTTTTTCTCTCACAAGGTTAGTTGGAGAAAAGGTAATGTTGGAGCGGTTCGAATGTACCCCCTCTGAAATGCTATCCGTGCCTCCATAGATCGATGTTTTGTTTTTGTTTGAAGATATGTAACTACGTTGATGCATATGTATAATTGAAACTACGCTGAAGTAGTTTGTATTGAAATATGAAACTCTTGTACTCAAAGAATGGTGCTAAGTTGTTGGAAGTAGGAATTGTTAAAACCTTAAAAGGTTAATGGCTGCTTCTATATTCTTGTTACAGACAAAAATTAGAAAGGTAAGTGTCATGTGTGATAATATGAAATATTTTTGAATTAATTACATATATGGTTATGGACTTATGGTTCTTAAGGTAGTTAATATGCTGAAGGGTTAGATTTATTGGTTTATAACCAATGATAAAGGAAATAGCCCAGAGTAACGAAAGTAATTTGGGCCTGATATTTATTTGGAACAGATTGTCTTTGTCTTCTGCAGTAAAGTATCTGGATACCTGAGTAAAGCATAAGGATACTACCTGATGATTGTCCGCATACTTCAAATCTTGTATCCAGATATGGCCCTAAGAGTATCCAAATATAGAAATTTTTGTTTCTGTATTCCTCCCTGTTGATGACAGCATTACACTGATTAATAATTCAAGTGGGTAGGGGACTGTGGAAAGGATTAAACACTCTTATCTAGACTGATGTGCTAACTAATTAATAAATTTGCCTTGTTATCGATTTGCCCCTATAATAAGTTATTGGGTAAACAACAAATGATGGGAAAAATATTTGTTCTTTTAAAGGATATATAGTTGTATTATTTTAAGCGAAAGAAAGAAGTAATTTATATTTTTATTTGAAATTTAAATTAAAAAAATCACTCACTTTCTCTTCCACAATTTTCATTATTTGTGCCTTTCTCTTACTTAAAATGACATAATTTTATATCTTTTAAAAAGACAAACACTAAACCCATAAATAATATGAGAGAACAGATTTACTTAGGATCAATCAAGCAGCAAAAAAATTAAAATTATAATATTAAAATTATCTTTATTAAACTAGTGGTTTAACTGTGACGACTTGCTAATCTTGTGGCTTTCACTAGAGTCATTTTAGCTACGGAAATATTTTTTATGTTCCAGGACCACCAACAATTTTGTGCTCCATCTCACAACATCAATTTTTTCTTTCCCTTTTTGCCCCTATTAATTTTTCTCTTTTCCACTTTTACCCTTTCATTTATACTAAGTGACCACCAAAAAAACGATGGTTCCGAACCATAATAAATAATCTCTCTAGCTACGATAGCGATAGCTTGATGATTCGAAATGACTTAATTTAATGAATCTTCTAAACTAAGTTTTCATTTAAAAAATAATTAAAATTAACCAACCCACAAATACTTGCAGAGGGATTTGGTAGAGCAGAAATTTTTTTGTTACTAGGATGTTCTTACATCTAACCCACAAATTTTTTAATTTGTATTAAAAAATAATTAAAATTAAAATTGCTTGATCTTACCTTTAACCGCACCTTCATCTAACAGGATGTTCACTTTGTTGAAACAATTTTCCCACTTGCAACTTCTTCCCTCCTGTTTCTTCACTTCCCATATACCCTCGTACCAGTACATGTTCTTCCAATTCCCTCCCCATTCGACAATCCAGGACCAAAAGGCCTCCTAGTCATTCAGTTGATTATATTTGTTCCTCTTCCACAGTTCACCCCCTTTCCAACTTCCTTTCTTATTCCAAGCTTTCCCCCACATACTATGCTCTTGTTAATTCCCTATCTGTTCATTTTGAACCCACATCTTACTATGAGGCATCCCAGCTTCCTGAATGGCAGTCTGCCATGGATGCTGAATTATTGGCGTTGCAAAATAATCATACATGGACTGTTGTGTCTCTTCCCCATGGTAAAAATACAGTCGGCTGCAAGTGGGTTTACAAAGTAAAATACAATTCTGATGGTTCTGTTGAAAGATTCAAAGCCCGTTTGGTTGCCAAAGGCTTCACACAACAAGAAGGAGTAGATTTCTCAGAAACCTTTTCACCAGTGTCTAAGCTCACCTCAGTTCGGGTTATTCTTGCTTTGGCTTCCCTCAACAATTGGCATCTAATACAATTAGATGTCAACAATGCTTTTTTGCATGGGGACCTACTTGAAGAAGTCTATATGACCTTTCCACCTGGTTATCATGGACAGTTACTTCATTTGCTTAAGGATCTTGACTTCCCTCATCCTTCTGCAGTGCATCTGTTTTGTGATAATCAATCAGCCTTACACATAGCAACTAACCCGGTCTTTCATGAGCGCACAAAGCACATTGAAATAGATTATCATCTCATTCGTGATTGCGTTTCGCGTGGCATATTGAAGACTTTTCTCATCAACTTGCAGACATGCTTACAAAGGCTTTGCCACCATCTCTTTTTTACGTTCTCTTATCCAAGATGAGAATCATTAACATTTACTGCCATTACAATATGTCATCTTTGTATTTTTTTCATTCTATTTTCTTTTAGTGGCCACGTCACCTGAGTGGTTATAACAGAATTGTTTGTTGTTATCCTTTGCTCTATATATTCCCATTCTTTTGTACATACCAAGAGAGAGAATGAATATACAGAATGCACTTTGCTTCTCCTTCTTCATTTTACTGAAAATGTAGATTTGGTATTCTTAATAAATTGGATCTCTTAACGAATTTTTAATGCCCTTGATTGTGGTCTAGGACTTGTTTAGCATTTATGAGTGACGAAGATTTATGCAGCGCTAATGGTTTTCTTATTGGAATCTCTTTGGTAGATTTACAGAGGGTCTAGAGAACTCTATATTATTAATGGTTTAATTGTTGATATGTTTATTTCTATTGTTAGTTCGTTTTCCTCACCCTACCCTAGCAAGTCGGGTTCCATGGGGAGGGTTTTTTTATTAGTTCGTTTTCCTATTAGTTTGGTTGAGGAGAATTTTTTTTTTTCCTTCTGTTTTTGGATAGAAAAAAAAATTATTAGCCCCAAATAAGTTAAAATGCAACTAGCCATGATTCATTAGTATTAATTATATTAAGTACCAGTGCCCAAACAAAAGATTTCTCTCATAAATTGTTTTTATCTAGAAAAAAATATTTGCACCATTGAGTTCTACTTTTACATGCTTTTTGCGAGAAGCAGGTTATGAGAAGTTTAATTTTATCAAAGGGTTTGCCAGCATTGCACAGTAGTAGATTTTAAACTCCATCATCAAAGCAGCTCCATTTCTGTGGTTAGTTTCTTTGTTATTTCTGCTCTTTCTTCTGTATACAGTTCTTAATCCCACTTCTCAGATGATTTGTTATATCTGTATGTTTAAAGCTTTATCATGTTTCATTTTCTTTGCATATAAGTTGCAAAACAAAATTTAACAATATAATTTCAGATTTTGAACTGAACCATTTATACATTTATCTATTACATTATGGTTTTCATAATCATAAACGTTCTTAGGAGCAACTTGAACTTTTTGGACTAGTACAGATAATTTACTCATATTAAAAAATATTAAGGATTTAATTGAGAAGGTTCTCATCTGTAATTTTACATTGCTTTATTATTTACTCATTTCTAATCTTCTTTTCAGATACATATACTGTTTCCAGAATGAACTTGATCCTTTTTAACTGGTTGCCGATGGACTATTGCTTGTTGCTAACAAATTGAGAGCAATGGTTGGTAGTTGCCGGGGTATCAGACTGTTCTTTATTTTCTTCTAATGCATATATGCTTGGATACAATAACAAATTTCAAATTTATTTGCTGTGTAGAAGCCAGGTCTAATTCCTGGTGAAAAAATTGGTATTATATGGCAGGTTCCTAAGCATGCTTCAGGTGCTGAATACTTCTTCAAAATGGGGGTTGAAGGAAAAAAATTCTGTCCCACAGTAAGAATATTCTTAATCATAAGATGATATTCAATTTTTTGTCTCTGTCATTCAATCTTAGACTTGTTTTATTAGTACTTAATTTATTTGACAAGAAGTATTTTATTAATACTTTGAAGGATGATATCCACATAGTTGAGACATTACCACCTGCCTATGCTGGATTTGAGCCTTTCTCATTTGGTTTCCATGTTTTTGAAAGATACTAATTCCTATCTATTTCTATGCAGGATTTCGTCTCACAATAATTTGTGTGTTTCAAAATCTTGGAATGCTTCAAAATCTTCTTGAAGTTAGCCATTCAAGAATTATCAGTGACCTTAGACTATTTGGATCTGTAAAAGTTTCCTTTGAGCAACCCTTGTAGACTAAGTGATTTTGGATGCTATTCTCCCACCTATAATGAGACAAGAAAAACGGATCAGTATTATGCCAGATGAGCATAAATTGGAACAGATAGATAGACCATTATGACCTATGCAAATAATAAATCCTTCATACCATTGGAATCAAGTTCAGATTTCCTCTCAAATGCATTCTGATATGGTAAGTAACAGTTAATTCACTTTCAACACGTCACTGTTCACTAAGCATGGGATCATTGGTACACCACCATTCACAAGTCTCCTTTTACATATCACAATATGAATTGACATTCAAGTTTAGACCACTTTTATAAATTTAAAATTTTTGCATTTTATAATGACCCCAAATGGTAAATTTTAATTAGAGGTTTAATTTTAGGATTTTAATGCCATAATTAGATTCAGTGAGTTATTCTGAGTATTTTGATTGTAATCATGACTATGTTATGAACAGTGCGTTCTGCCGGAGAATTCACAGTCTTGTGAATTAACCGGTAGAGCTTAAATAAGCAAAAATGATTTTAGAGACATAATTTGATAATTCTGACGACTAATATGAGTTCAGAATGAAAAATTGTATAGTCTGACACTTTCCATGAAAATCTCGTAAATAGTGTTTCTACCGGGTATTTTGTACTGCTGTTTAAGCAACCGGTAGAGTCCAGAAACAAATAAATTGATGGAATAAGAATAAGAAAGTCCAATATATGCCAAGCAAGTCAATATAGGCCCAAGAAAATAATAAGTTTATAAGTTTTAAGTTCATAAGTAAATGCAGTACAGTTAGTGATTCACAGTGCATTTCGTCAAAAACGGTGCAAAAATCATACTGTGAATTCTGAATATTGTTGGTAACAAATAAAAATTAATGCAAATAATTTTAGTAAAATAAAAATAAGTCCGTAGCTTTAAGTTGGTTCCGGGTCAATTCAAGTAAAAATACGCGATAGAAAAACATCCGGTAAAGCCACATGTATTTATAAAACATAAGTGACTTACAAAAATCACTATTCACATTAAAAAAACTGCTCTCTTCTCTCTCTTCTACCCGATGATCAGCCATGGGAAGGGTTAGGGTTTGCTTTGTTTCATTTTTTGATTTCTCCATGAATCCTCCACAAAATCATTGACCCATTATACCAATTCCATAGGAAATCACCCAAGGAAGCCATTCCACCCCTCCATTTGAGCTGATTTCGTTTGTGGAGGGAGATATCCATCACCCCATTTTCGTGCACTATTCATCCAAGGTGGAAAAAGGGAGTTTTTTGGTGTAGACTTGCTTGGAGGTTACCTCCTTGACCTTGTATAAGCTTTTGGAGGTAATGAACCTCTATTTCCATAGTAGTATCTTAATGATTTATGTTATAAAATTTATGATCATGTTTTGGTGGGGAAGCATTGGGTGTTAAACCTTGATTAGATGATGAATCTTTGTTGTTTTGGATTTAGGAAATGAAAATGAGCATTTATATGTTTAAAAAAAAAAATTAGAGAAGAAAATAATATGTGATACGGACTCTTCAACTAGAGGAGAGGAGGCGAACAGGAACACAGAAGGCAGAGGAGAGGAGGAGATGAACAGGGTAGAAGAAGAGAAGATGAAAGATGCAGCAAGGAAAGAGACTTTACCTTTGAGGAGAGGTGACCGAGTCAGAGTAAAAGCAAAGTGGGCCAAGGACTACATCATGGGTACACGTGGCTGATATTTTCACTCAATGGGTTAGGGAACCGACCAGCATATAGTTGTTGGGCTGAGGGGGAAATTTAGTAACTATTTAGGAATGGGCCATTTCATTGAGAGCCCAATTTTCTTATTTTTTCTTTACGTATATTAGGGGAGGGGGGACTGTGTGAGGGTTAGCGAAATCTGTAACAAACTTTGTCTTTTTCTTCTTCCCTTAACTTTCTGGAGTAATCAGCAAACTCGAATTGTTGAATTGTAATTGACATTTATTTTACTTGAAATTCCTTGTTGTTGAGAATTCATAGCTTGAGGCTATCATTTTTGGTGCTTTCATTGAGAGACAACTTCTGATCCCTACCCATGGCAGAAGGAACTCGGAGCACGGTTAAGCAAGGGGTCTTGGATGAATGCTTGAATCGACTAGCTTGTCACAATGATCAATTCAACTCCCTCGGGAATCTGTTGAAGGAGATAAACGTGAAGTTAGCTTTGATGGGAGCTAAGATGGATCAGAACCAGAAACACAAAACCAAAACGGAAGGAACTTCGCAAGGAGGTTTGGGAGACTTATTTGGAACCAATGCTTTCAAATCAGTGAAACTTACCATACCTACGTTTTCTGGTGGCAATCCTGAACCCTGGATCCATAAGATCCAACAATTCTATGGGTTTCACAGCCTCAGTGATCCAGAGAAATTTACACTAACGTCCTTCCATATGGATGCTTCTGCAGAGGAATGGTACCACTGGATGGACAGAAATGGTAGGTTAAGGACTTGGGAGCAGTTCCTGGGAGCACTACGTGCTCGGTTTGGGCCGTCCCGTTACCGTGACTTGCGAGGAGAGTTGGGACGTTTAACACAGATGACCACTATTACAGAATATCAAGCCCAATTTGAGCAATTGGCGAATCAGGTGATTGGGATCGATGATGTCACCCTTCAGAGTTACTTTGAATCGGGACTCAAACCAGAAGTACGCAAAGAGGTCAGGATGCATTTACCTGCCACTATAGAACAGGCCATTGACTTGGCTAAGTTAGTGGAAGACAAACTTAATGATAAGAGTACTATCCGATCATTTAGCAACAGACCCACTTTTGGTGCTGGAAGCAGTAACCAACAGGGGCTCTTGCCGGCACCTCCACGCACTAACCCAACCGTACCTGCAGTAAAAAAAGATAACATTCCCATCAGGAGACTATCAACAGCAGAAATGCCAGAAAAAAGAGAAAAGGGGTTGTGTTTTTATTGTGACGAAAAGTGTAAGAACCTGCACCGCTAATTAAGGTAATTAGTAAGTTAATTATGATAATTAGGAAATAATTCCATAATTGACCCTAATAGTTATTAATGGGCTTAGATAATTATATTGAGTAAGTAAAAATGCTGAAAGTCGCTTTTCGGAAGAAAAGCGCAGATACCGGTTCTGCTACTCGGTATAAATGCGTACCGGAAAAGTACCCCGGAAAATTATAATGAATGCATGATAATTACTAGAATATTATGTAGGACTTGTAAAACAAGTTTCAAGTCAAAATGACGTAATCTGATGCCAGAACTGATACTGGCTATGGAAAAGCGCGTACCGGAAAGGTGCTCCGAAAAATAAAATAAAAATATGACAAATCTTAGAAAAATGCGTAGGTCTAGAATCCGAAGTTTGGGATCAATATCTTTTACTTTGCGATTAAGGCTAATATTGCGCGTTATGACTCATGTGGCTATATAACCAACTTATGGCACATAACCCTAGGCATATGCAGCTTCTCTACGTGAGAATTTCTGCAGCCTTGGGTAGCCACCTTGCCTTCCTCTTCATCCCTTCACCTTTGGAGCCAAGAAACCTCATTTCTTCTTGGTTCCTTCACAAAAACACTTGGTAAGAGTGAGTGTGATCCTTGGGTTGGGTGTGGGTGGAGTCATTCTGAGTTGTGTCACTGTTTGAGGGAGAGTTTGGGGCTGAGTTCCTTCCTTGGCTTGGTTGGGAGTCTTGTTCTTGAGTGGTGAAGCCTCAAGAAGCTTCCTTTGTGAGGAAAGGTCCTTGCTTGGGTGACATTTTCGTGCACCTTGAGGTCTGTATATTGGAGCTGACTTGTGAGCTCCAAGAGCACCATTGTTGGCTGCTCAAAGCTTGGGGTAAGTTCCTACACCTTTGATCTTAAGTTTTAATGCTTAAAGTTGGTGTCTTGACATGTAAAAGATTAAAATGAAGTAACCAACACCTAAATGAACTTGTATATGCTTAAAGATGCATGCTTTAACGTGTATATGTGTTAAAAGTTGGATCTTTGGGATGGATATTCACGAAATGCAGAAACTGCATTCTGTCGTGAGATATCCGGATATCTGTCGAACAGATATCCGGATATCAGTTATCCGGATATGGTATCCGGATATTGATATCCGGATATGGGATCTGGGTATCCGGATATGACATATCCGGATATGTCCAGTGTGATATCCGGATATGGCATATCCGGATATGGTCTTCATGATATCCGGATATCCTGGGTTCTGCGCAGACAGTAGCTTCACTGTATGAACAGTAAGCTATGGGGTGTGTGTGGACCCTAGTTTAAGGAAGTTGAACTTCTGTAATAAATGGGCTAAGTCAGAATCATATGATTAAGGGCTTATGGCTTTGTTGGAAGCCTTAAGACGTAAAACGTAAAAGAAAGGCGTAGTCTTTAAGTTGTATGCATGTTGTGCATTAATATTGACATGATATATGGTCCACATCAGATTGTGATACTGCTGTTTGAGGACTAGTGAGTGGTTGGACTCTTGGCTTGGATAGCTAGCTTGCAAGGTAAGCTTTCGTGTCCTCGGTTTAGCCATTTTGATGTTCCACCATGTCCCATGGGGATGGGTTTATGCATGCTGTGTTACATGCTTTGATTATCTTGAAATGCTGTTGAGCTGTTTATATGTAATGAGCTATTATGATATGCATGTGGTGTCCACCTATACGGTAAGCCTGAGTATGTAGTACATACAAGATGGTGAGGCTGTGGTGAGGTACAGGTAGCGTCCTGGTACTCATGTAGGCATAGACGTATTCCTACATTTCTCTGGCCAGTAGATTTGAAAGCACACATGACATGATTAATTGCTGCATCGCATGATTTTAGAACTTATATTGTAATATTGTTTTTGGAACTTATATTACAAATGTAAGTGAGCTTGGGGTGGAGACTCCTTGAGGACCCCTTGTCTTACTGAGATTTCTTGTTAGAGATCTCACCCCACGTTTGGGGACGCTTATTTCAGGATCAGGTAATGTTGAAGGCTCAGGTGGCAGGAGGCCCGAGCTGAGTTGATAGTTTGATATGCTGTTCTGATGGATTGACTGCTGTCATGTTATGTTTTCCGCTTTATTTATGTTATCATGTTGAGACTGTTTTGTGGGCATTGTTGCCTTATTTGGTGAGCATGGGGTTTGTCCATGCCACATGATTGCGTTATTGTCTTTCTAATTATGTTGTAATTAAAGTATCAGGATTTTGACCCAGGCTGCATGTTGTAGTCCTGTGGCTTTAGATACTCACTTGATATTTATTTATGAGGTATTCAGTTAGTGGTCTTGCAATTTACATACAGGCAGTATTTTTATGAAATGATTAAGTAATCAAGTTGGTTAAGTTAATGACGTCATAATTGAATTAAAGAAAAAGTTATTCCGCATTTTAATTAAGCGTGGCTTAATACGTTAGTGTGTTAACAATCCGGGTTAACACGGGCTGTTACATTTTATGGTATCAGAGCACTTTCTAGGGAAAAGCCTGTATGTATTGCAATAACTTAGGATGTGTCGTTGCGTGTCTACTTTGTGTTCACTCTGACTGGTGTGTGTTACGATAATGCATATGTGATCACATGGCGTGGGCCTGATCAACTCATTCTTTGTGTAACTTGTGCAGAGTCATGGTGCCACCGAGGAGGAACACGAGTACGAGCGAGGATCAGACGGATCCTGTCCTGGCTGCATTAGCTGAGATGCAGGCGGCCCGACTAGCCGACCAGGAAGCCACGAGGCTGGCAAACCGGGCGATGCTGGACGCAATTCGAGATGCGAACCGGCAAACCACGGCAGAGGTTCTGGAGGAGAACCGGATGGCCAACATGACGATGATGAGAGTCATGTTGGAGGAGTTGAGGGCTGGTCCTGCTGCGGGCCAGGGTCCTCCACCACCTCCACCGCCGCCATCGCCTCCACCTCCGCCTAGTCAACAGGAGGACTCCCAGAGCCAGATGGGTGAGGGTAGTCACTTGACGGGGGCCATGCAGACTATCCCCGTACTTGCTGAGGATCGTGACGAGATCGATCGCCGGCTGAATGCTTTCCGCAAGCATAAGCCACCTTCTTTCGACGGATCGTATGATCCCATTGCTGCTGCTAGATGGCTTCAGGCGCTAGACAAGATTTTCCGGATCATGCAGTGCACCGATCCGCAGAAGCTGTTGTTCGCCACTTATATGCTGGAGGGCGAGGCCCATGAGTGGTGGACCAACCTTTCTCAGGTCTACGAGATGCAGGGCCATGTGATGACGTGGCCATTCTTCGAGGAGAGCTTCCTGGGTCAGTACTTCCCTTATGACTCACAGGAGAGGAAGCAGGGGGAGTTTGACCGGTTGGTTCAGGGCTCGATGTCTGTCGACGAGTACCTGGCCAAGTTTAATGAGCTGGTGAAGTTTTCGCACTTCAGGATGGCGAGGCCTACTCCTACATTCTTGGCTGCTAAGTTCCGCAGGGGACTTAATGAGGATATTGCTGGTTACTTAGCTGGGTCTGCATCCAGAGATTTTGGGACACTGGTCCAGCAGTGTCGTGATATTGAGGACTTCTACAGCACGAGTAAGGCCAAGAAGGCCAAGATGGAGGTACCACAGGGCACCGGCGGTTCCACTCCCTGGAAGAGTAAAAATTTTGCGAACAAGGGCAAGGGCAAGCAGATGGCGGCCAAGCAAGCGCCAAATCAGTTTAGAAAGACTGCTACTCCGGGGAATGCCGCTAGACCTCCTGCTCCCAGATATTCGGGATGCGGGAAGTCACATTTTGGGCCGTGTTCTACCGGACAGTTGATATGCTTCCAGTGTGGCAAGGAGGGCCACTACTCCAGAGATTGCCCGACGGCGCGAGTTGCTGCAGTGCAGGCTGTGCCATTGCAGATGGTTCCTACTGGGGCACCAGCCGTGCCACCTACCACCGGACGAGTCTACACGCTTGATCGTCAGCAGTCGGACAGAGCTCCGAACCTGGTCAGAGGTACTGTTACCATTGGTGGATCAACTATTGATGTTTTGTTTGATTCCGGGGCAACGCATTCTTTTGTTGCTACCCCTATTGCTGTGGGGCTTGAGTTGCCCAGTGATGTGCTTTCTCCACCGATGCGGGTGACCACCGCCACCGGAGAAAAATGTTTGACCTCCACTGTTCATCGCGATGTAGCGTTTCAGTGGGATGGCCGTGACTTCTTGGTAGATCTGATAGGATTACCGATGGCCAACCTTCAGATTATTTTGGGCATGGACTGGTTGTCCAGAAACTGTGCAATGATTGATTGCTGTGCCAAGAAAGTGGTGATGTCTCCGAGTGGGTCCACAGCCAGTTCCTCACCGTTCATTTCAGTCCTGCAGGCGAGGAGGGCCTTGAGAGCAGGGGCATTTGGCTATGTCATGTTGGGAGGTTTGGTGAGTGGGACACAGGAGGATCTCACTGGCATTCCTGTGGTGAGGGAATTCCTCGAGGTGTTTCCTGAGGAGATACCTGAGTTTCCACCGCAGAGGGAGATAGAGTTCTCCATTGACTTATTGCCTGGTGTGGGGCCTATATCGTTGGCTCCATACCGGATGTCGCCACCAGAGTTGGCGGAGCTGAAGAAGCATATCGAGGAGCTTTCAGCAAAAGATTTTATTCGGCCGAGTGTGTCTCCCTGGGGAGCACCGGTCATATTTGTAAAAAAGAAAGATGGGACCATGCGGTTGTGCACCGACTACAGACAGTTGAACAAGGTGACAATCAAGAACAAGTACCCTCTTCCACGCATTGATGATTTGCTGGATCAGCTCAGGGGTGCTTGTGTGTATTCAAGATCGATCTCCGGTCCGGTTATCATCAGATACGGGTTAAGCCGGAGGATGTCCCAAAGACAGCATTTCGCTCGAGGTACGGGCACTACGAGTACTTGGTGATCCCGTTTGGACTCACCAATGCACCCGCAGTGTTCATGGACTACATGAACAGGATTTTCCAGCCGTACCTGGATCAGTTTGTGATCGTCTTCATTGACGACATCTTGATCTACTCCAAGACGGAGGAGGAGCATACCGAGCACTTGAAGATTGTGTTGCAAGTGCTAAAAGAGAAGAAGCTATATGCGAAGCCGTCAAAATGCGAGTTTTGGCTCAAGGCGGTGAAATTTCTGGGTCATGTGATTTCTGCTAATGGAGTTGCTGTTGATCCTAACAAGATTGAGGCTGTGATGGACTGGGAGAGGCCCAAGACGGTTACAGAAGTGAGAAGCTTCTTGGGTTTGGCAGGTTACTATCGGAGGTTCATAGAAGGATTCTCCAAGATGGTGCTACCGATGACTTGCCTTACCCGAAAGGAGACTCCATTCGTGTGGACACATGAGTGTGAGGAATGTTTCCAGGAGTTGAAGGAGAGATTGACTACTGCTCCAGTGTTAGTCCTTCCTGATCCTGCGGAGCAATTCGAATTGTACTGCGATGCCTCTGGTAAAGGACTTGGCTGTGTGCTGATGCAGAAAGGGAAAGCGGTTGCTTACGCTTCAAGACAGTTGAAACCTCACGAGGAGAACTACCCGACTCACGATTTGGAGTTGGCAGCCATTGTTTTTGCTTTCAAGATTTGGAGGCATTACCTGTTTGGCATGAAGTTTGCTGTATTCAGTGATCACAAGAGCCTGAAGTATCTGTTCGACCAGAAGGAGTTGAACATGAGACAGCGAAGATGGATGGAATTCTTGAAGGACTACGACTTCGAGTTGAGGTATCACCCTGGCAAGGCCAATGTGGTAGCCGATGCTTTGAGTCGGAAATCCGTGAGCCTATCCAGCTTAATGATGAACGACTACGAGGTGATCGAGAAGTTCAGAGACTTGAGAGTGAACTCCTTATTTGGGGGTGCACTGCTTGAGTTAGAAACAGCAGAAGTGATAAATGAGCTGATGGAAAAGATCAAAGAGGCGCAAGTGCAAAGAGAGTGCCTCGATTATGTGAAGAACCAGGACGGTGTGTCTTGGAACGATGACGGATTGCTGCTGTTCCAGAAGAGGATTGTTATTCCTCAAGGGCCATTGACCGAAGAGGTTATGACAGAGGCTCATAAAGGCCGGTTCACTATCCACCCTGGTGCCACAAAAATGTACCAGGACTTAAAAAGGAATTTTTGGTGGCCGGGCATGAAGAAGGACATAGCGGTCTACGTGTCCAAGTGTCTGATTTGTCAGAAGGTGAAGATCGAGCACCAGAAACCGTCTGGTAAACTTCAACCTCTGGAGATTCCACAGTGGAAGTGGGAGAGTATTTCCATGGACTTCGTGGTGGGATTGCCTAAAACTCAGGCTGGTTGTGACTCTATCTGGGTCATTGTGGACAGATTGACCAAGTCTGCCCATTTTCTTCCAGTGAAGGTGAGCTTCACTACAGAGCAGTTGGCCAAGCTATATGTCCGCGAGATTGTGAGGCTTCACGGGGTGCCCGAGAGTATCATCAGTGATAGGGACCCGAAGTTCACATCTCGGTTCTGGGAGGCGCTGCAGGAGGCTTTTGGTACGCAGTTGCGATTGAGTACCGCCTATCACCCTCAGACTGACGGACAGACTGAGCGGACCATCCAGACATTGGAGGACATGTTGAGAGCTTGCACGTTGGAGCAGGGTTCTGCATGGGATAGGTACCTTCCGTTGGTTGAATTTTCATACAACAACAGTTTTCATGCTAGTCTGGGCATGGCACCCTACGAGGCGCTGTATGGTAGGAGGTGTCGGACTCCTACCTGCTGGTCTGAGGTTGGAGATAAAGAGTTATTTGGATTGGACTTTGTCCAAGATACTACCCTACAGATCCAGATGATCAGGGAAAAGTTGAAGCAGGCGCAGAATCGTCAGAAAAGCTACTATGATGTCAAGCATCGACCACTGGAGTTCAGTGAGGGTGAGCACGTGTTTGTGAAACTTTCACCTGTCACCGGTGTTGGACGGGCACTCGGCGTGAGGAAGTTGAGCCCGCGATTCATTGGGCCCTACCAGATCCTTGGTAGAGTAGGACCAGTTGCCTATCGACTCGCCTTACCTCCGAACCTCGCCAACATCCACGACGTGTTTCACGTGTCTCAGCTTCGGAAGTACATAGCAGACCCTTCGCACGTGGTGCAGCCGGATGATGTGGAGGTTCGGGAGAACCTAAAGACTCCTGTCGGACCACTCAAGATTCTCGATCGAGGCGAGAAACAGCTGAGGAGCAAGATCATTCCGATGGTCAAAGTGCAATGGTCAGGAAGAACTCCTGAGGAGTGTACCTGGGAGCGAGAGGATGAGCTTCTCCGACAGTATCCCGACTTTCGAGACAGGTATGTTTCTGATTTTGAGGACAAAATCCTTAAAAAGGTGGGGTGAATGTAAGAACCCGCACCGCTAATTAAGGTAATTAGTAAGTTAATTATGATAATTAGGAAATAATTCCATAATTGACCCTAATAGTTATTAATGGGCTTAGATAATTATATTGAGTAAGTAAAAATGCTGAAAGTCGCTTTTCGGAAGAAAAGCGCAGATACCGGTTCTGCTACTCGGTATAAATGCGTACCGGAAAAGTACCCCGGAAAATTATAATGAATGCATGATAATTACTAGAATATTATGTAGGACTTGTAAAACAAGTTTCAAGTCAAAATGACGTAATCTGATGCCAGAACTGATACTGGCTATGGAAAAGCGCGTACCGGAAAGGTGCTCCGAAAAATAAAATAAAAATATGAAAGATCTTAGCAAAATGCGTAGGTCTAGAATCCGAAGTTTGGGATCAATATCTTTTACTTTGCGATTAAGGCTAATACTGCGCGTTATGACTCATGTGGCTATATAACCAACTTATGGCACATAACCCTAGGCATATGCAGCTTCTCTACGTGAGAATTTCTGCAGCCTTGGGTAGCCACCTTGCCTTCCTCTTCATCCCTTCACCTTTGGAGCCAAGAAACCTCATTTCTTCTTGGTTCCTTCACAAAAACACTTGGTAAGAGTGAGTGTGATCCTTGGGTTGGGTGTGGGTGGAGTCATTCTGAGTTGTGTCACTGTTTGAGGGAGAGTTTGGGGCTGAGTTCCTTCCTTGGCTTGGTTGGGAGTCTTGTTCTTGAGTGGTGAAGCCTCAAGAAGCTTCCTTTGTGAGGAAAGGTCCTTGCTTGGGTGACATTTTCGTGCACCTTGAGGTCTGTATATTGGAGCTGACTTGTGAGCTCCAAGAGCACCATTGTTGGCTGCTCAAAGCTTGGGGTAAGTTCCTACACCTTTGATCTTAAGTTTTAATGCTTAAAGTTGGTGTCTTGACATGTAAAAGATTAAAATGAAGTAACCAACACCTAAATGAACTTGTATATGCTTAAAGATGCATGCTTTAACGTGTATATGTGTTAAAAGTTGGATCTTTGGGATGGATATTCACGAAATGCAGAAACTGCATTCTGTCGTGAGATATCCGGATATCTGTCGAACAGATATCCGGATATGGTATCCGGATATTGATATCCGGATATGGGATCTGGGTATCCGGATATGACATATCCGGATATGTCCAGTGTGATATCCGGATATGGCATATCCGGATATGGTCTTCATGATATCCGGATATCCTGGGTTCTGCGCAGACAGTAGCTTCACTGTATGAACAGTAAGCTATGGGGTGTGTGTGGACCCTAGTTTAAGGAAGTTGAACTTCTGTAATAAATGGGCTAAGTCAGAATCATATGATTAAGGGCTTATGGCTTTGTTGGAAGCCTTAAGACGTAAAACGTAAAAGAAAGGCGTAGTCTTTAAGTTGTATGCATGTTGTGCATTAATATTGACATGATATATGGTCCACATCAGATTGTGATACTGCTGTTTGAGGACTAGTGAGTGGTTGGACTCTTGGCTTGGATAGCTAGCTTGCAAGGTAAGCTTTCGTGTCCTCGGTTTAGCCATTTTGATGTTCCACCATGTCCCATGGGGATGGGTTTATGCATGCTGTGTTACATGCTTTGATTATCTTGAAATGCTGTTGAGCTGTTTATATGTAATGAGCTATTATGATATGCATGTGGTGTCCACCTATACGGTAAGCCTGAGTATGTAGTACATACAAGATGGTGAGGCTGTGGTGAGGTACAGGTAGCGTCCTGGTACTCATGTAGGCATAGACGTATTCCTACATTTCTCTGGCCAGTAGATTTGAAAGCACACATGACATGATTAATTGCTGCATCGCATGATTTTAGAACTTATACTGTAATACTGTTTTTGGAACTTATATTACACATGTAAGTGAGCTTGGGGTGGAGACTCCTTGAGGAGCCCTTGTCTTACTGAGATTTCTTGTTAGAGATCTCACCCCACGTTTGGGGACGCTTATTTCAGGATCAGGTAATGTTGAAGGCTCAGGTGGCAGGAGGCCCGAGCTGAGTTGATAGTTTGATATGCTGTTCTGATGGATTGACTGCTGTCATGTTATGTTTTCCGCTTTATTTATGTTATCATGTTGAGACTGTTTTGTGGGCATTGTTGCCTTATTTGGTGAGCATGGGGTTTGTCCATGCCACATGATTGCGTTATTGTCTTTCTAATTATGTTGTAATTAAAGTATCAGGATTTTGACCCAGGCTGCATGTTGTAGTCCTGTGGTTTCTAGATACTCACTTGATATTTATTTATGAGGTATTCAGTTAGTGGTCTTGCAATTTACATACAGGCAGTATTTTTATGAAATGATTAAGTAATCAAGTTGGTTAAGTTAATGACGTCATAATTGAATTAAAGAAAAAGTTATTCCGAAGCGTGGCTTAATACGTTAGTGTATTAACAATCCGGGTTAACACGGGCTGTTACAAAAAGTATAACCGGAACCACACATGCAAGGGAAAGATGTTCACCTTGATAGTCCAGGATGAAGGGGAGGACACCGGAGGCAGTGATTCTATCGCTGTGGAATTGGCAGGTGAAGTGAGTAATGAGAAAATAGGAGGTGATGACAATTTCATACCTGAGATCAGCTTGCATGCCATGGCTGGACAACACTCGACTAGTACCTTGCGAGTTAAAGGGCGAATCAATAATTCAGCAGTGCAGGTCTTGGTTGACGGAGGGTCAACTCACAACTTCATCCAAGATCGTTTGGTGAAATTCTTGGGCCTCGAAACTAAGCCAATCCAGAAATTTCAGGTACTAGTTGGCAATGGAGAGATGATGAGTTGTTTAGGAGTATGCACTTGGGTTCCACTAGAAATTCAAGGACACGAATTTTTTCCTGACTTGTATGTACTACCAATACAAGGGGCTGAGGTGGTTTTGGGAGTCCAATGGTTGCAAGAATGGGGAGATGTGACCTTAAATTACAAACAGCTGCTGATGAAGTTTGTTAAAGATGGTCAAAGAATTGAGATTACAGGGGAGTCGAATGTGACCATGGAAGCCATCCAATTGAACCAGTTGCGCAAGTTGGCATCTTCTAAATCAGTAGCTTGCATGTATCAGTTGCAGGCTGTAGAACATATTCTGGGAGCTTCTTCTTCTGGGGAGGAACAGTTGGACAGCCGTGTTCAACTAGTTCTGCAAGAATTTGCAGAAATCTTTGAGAAGCCCTCCCTACTTCCCCCTTTCCGTGATGAGGACCATCGCATTCACCTGGAACCTGCAACCACAACAGTACATGTTAGACCATACCGGTACCCGCATTTTCAAAAAATTGAGATAGAGAAGATGGTCAAGGAAATGATGGAATCCGGAGTGATCCGACGCAGCCTCAGTCCATTTTCATCCCCAGTACTACTGGTCAAGAAGAAAGATGGGACCTGGAGGTTTTGCGTAGATTATAGGGCCCTAAACCAGGTAACTATAGCTAACCGGTTTCCGATTCCCACAGTTGACGAGATGCTGGATGAATTAGCCGGAGCCACAGTGTTTTCCAAGCTGGACTTGAGATCAGGCTACCACCAAATCAGAATGGCTGAACAAGATATATACAAGACTGCTTTCCGCACCCATGAAGGCCACTACGAGTTCGTAGTTATGCCTTTTGGCCTCACCAACGCTCCTGCGACCTTCCAGGGGATTATGAACTCGGTACTTAAACCTTTCTTGAGAAAATTTGTAATTTTTTTCTTTGACGATATATTAGTGTATAGCAGGACAATATCGGACCATTTGGGGCATCTTCGTGTAGTGCTTACATGTTTGCAAAAGAACCAGCTGTATGCAAAGAGAGAAAAATGATCTTTTGCCCAAACGGAGGTGGAGTACCTGGGGCATGTGGTTGGTGCAGGAGGTGTGCGGCCAGATGAGAAGAAAATACTGGCCATCAAAGAGTGGAAAATTCCCACTACAGTGAAGCAGCTCCGGGGGTTTCTTGGACTGGCTGGATACTATAGGAAGTTTGTGAAAGGGTTCTCTCAATTGGCCGCTCCTTTAACCACCCTTCTCCAAAAAGATGGTTTCCAATGGACTGATGCTGCTACCCAGGCAATGCAACAACTTAAGGAAGTCCTATCCAATCCACCGGTGCTGGCACTACCAGATTTTAGCAAGCCCTTTGTATTGACCACTGATGCATCAGGAGTAGGCATTGGAGCAGTGCTTAGTCAGAACAACCAACCAATAGCTTATTTTAGCCGCAAACTGTCAAACAAAATGCAACAATCATCAACATATGTCAGGGAGCTATTCGCCATCACTGAGAGTGTTGCCAAATTTCGTCAATACCTGTTGGGTGGTAAGTTTACCATAAGAACTGACCAACACAGCATCAAAGAGCTGATGGCCCAGGTAATGCAGACTCCAGAGCAGCAGCGGTTTCTGGTTAAGCTCTTGGGCTTTGACTATGTAATTGAGTACTATCCAGGAGCGGTTAACAAAGTGGCGGACGCCTTATCCAGAGTTCACGAAGGGGAGAAGCAGTCAGTGTCGGATTCGGCTACCGTATTCACCATGTCCACCTTGATTAACCCCTTGCTTGACTCCATCAAAGGGGAGGTCACCAGTAAAACATAACTCATCAACTTAAGCAAAGCAATTGAGGCACGAAAGGAAGGGCATGAACACTATACCTTAAAGGAAGGACTGATTTTTTACAAAGGCAGGATTGTGTTGGCCAGCACTTCTGATCTGAAAACAACTCTCCTGCATGAGTTCCACTCCACGGTGATTGGAGGGCATGGTGGTGTCCGCAAAACCCTGCATCGGATATCCACACATTATTATTGGGTTAATATGAAGCATGATGTTCAAGAGTTCGTCCGAACCTGCCCAGTGTGTCAGGTGACTAAGTATCAACCCTTATCCCCTGCTAGTCTTCTTCAACCGCTTTCCATTCCACATGCTGTATGGGATGATTTATCAATGGACTTCATTGTGGGACTTCCTCCATCGGAAGGTAAGACAGCCATCATGGTGGTGGTGGATAGGCTGTCTAAGTACGCCCATTTTTCAGCATTAGCCAGTAATTTTACCGCTTCTAAAGTAGCCTCTGTTTTCGTCTCTGAGGTTTGTAGACATCATGGAGTTCCCCGTTCAATAGTCTCCGATAGAGATCGAATTTTTGTCAGCAGATTCTGGCAAGAGCTGTCTCGATTGAGCGGAACCCGTTTGCATTTTAGCACCGCTAATCACCCTGAAAGTGACGGGCAAACTGAAGTTACTAATCGGGGATTAGAGCAGTATCTGAGATGTTATGCAATGGAAAATCCAAGAAGTTGGGTCCAGTACTTACCTTGGGCGGAGTTTTCCTATAACTCTTCATATCACTCTTCCATTGGCTCCACACCATTCCAGATTCTCTACGGCCGTCTTCCCCCTGCCTTGCAGCCGTACGAAGGAGAGACATCACCGATTGAAGCGGTAGAGAATCTTCTCACACAGAGGGATGCTATCATTCGCACCCTTAGGGAGAATCTGCACAGGACTCGCCAGCGTATGAAGAACCAAGCGGATAAGCACCGCCGTGATGTCCAGTATGCCGTTGGTGACCGTGTGTTGGTCAAGCTCCAACCTTATCGCCAAAAATCTGTCTGAAACCAGGCCTTTAGTAAGCTCCGTCGTCGCTACTATGGCCCCTTTCTGATAACCGAACGTTTGGGACCAGTAGCTTACCGTTTGTTGCTCCCGGAAGGATAAAAAATTCACCCTGTATTCCATGTCTTGTTGCTCAAAGCCTTTCGTCAAAATCTGGCGTTTCACCCTCAACCTCTTCCCCAGGAAACATGGGAGAACCACCCGGTGACAGATCCACTGGCTATTGTGCGTTCCCGCACCATTTCCAGCAAGAAAGGCACGGACTTGCAGGTCCTGGTTCAGTGGTGCGGCCTGCCGTTGGAAGACGCTTCATGGATGTCCGCTTCGGAGTTTTGCCAAGCTTTTCCCCACTTCAATCTTGAGGACAAGATCGACTCTTTAAGGGTTGAGGGAATTGATACGGACTCTTCAACTAGAGGAGAGGAGGCGAACAGGAACACAGAAGGCAGAGGAGAGGAGGAGATGAACAGGGTAGAAGAAGAGAAGATGAAATATGCAGCAAGGAAAGAGACTTTACCTTTGAGGAGAGGTGACCGAGTCAGAGTAAAAGCAAAGTGGGCCAAGGACTACATCATGGGTACACGTGGCTGATATTTTCACTCAATGGGTTAGGGAACCGACCAGCATATAGTTGTTGGGCTGAGGGGGAAATTTAGTAACTATTTAGGAATGGGCCATTTCATTGAGAGCCCAATTTTCTTATTTTTTCTTTACGTATATTAGGGGAGAGGGGACTATGTGAGGGTTAGCGAAATCTGTAACAAACTTTGTCTTCTTCTTCTTCCCTTAACTTTCTGGAGTAATCAGCAAACTCGAATTGCTGAATTGTAATTGACAGTTATTTTACTTGAAATTCCTTGTTGTTGAGAATTCATAGCTTGAGGCTATCAATATGCCTTTCCTCTCTATGTTTCAGCCTTGATAGGGTTAATAGGGTTCATTGTGCAAAATTTTATGTGATGTAGTGAGAGGGTTTATTGTGTAGGAATTAAGTGGAAAATTGATAAATTGGTGAGAAGGCCAAAGTGGGGAAAAGTATATAAAAAAATGCCCTCATGTTCGGCCTTGTGGGGGCTTTGGAGGGGCTTTATGTTCCAAAAATTATGTTGGAACCCTATGAAAACATGTATTTGTATGTGTTAGTTACATGTAAGTGAAGAAAAAGAATAATAAAAAAAAAGAAAAGAAAAAAAGAAAAGAGCCTTTGCCTATGTCCTTGTAGTGTTCGACCTAGAGGGTAGTATAGGGATATATTTTGTTACATTTTATTTTAAATAAAATGTGTTGTAATTCATTATATAAAATTGATGAGTTAAGAAGTGAAATGACTTAAAAAAAGAAAAAAAAATGGTTGAAAAATACCTTGATTCCCTAAGAGTATGTCCGCGGCTTTTGAAGTAAAATGGCATGATTATGTTGAAAATTCTTAAGAGAATGTTTGATTAAATTAAAGAACAGCAACAGTTATAAAGAGGTCTAGACTTGTGTATTGGCATAGGATTGGCAAAAATATAAAGAAATGAATATAAGCGATAAAATGCATGTCTTATGTAAAATCTAGGCATGATAGCATTTTGTTGATTTGTATTTGTGGATTCTTGCTCTAGGTGTACTTGGGGACTGAAAAGGAACAAAATCTATTGAAGATATAAAAGTAACTTGTGTCACAAGTAAGCAGATTGATAAAGCTTCAAGAGGTAAGCTCTATGTTTAAGGAGTCTTTTCCTGCTTGAGTGCTCCACCATGGTTAGTGAACTATGGTTGGACTGTATGATTGTGATTTAGATGCTTTGTATAGATGCATTCATATAGAGTTATTTGATAACATGACATGACTGGTTCTGATATGATTTCTGTATTGATGTCTGGTACATTGATGTCTTCTTGGGGTTTCCCTGAGATTGACGATGTACACCTCTGATATGTTCTGGTTCCGTTTGGGGTCCTCCCTTGGGAACACGTGCGTTGATTTCCGCTTGGGGTCCTCCCTTGGGAATGACGGCGCACGCCTCTGATATGATATGGATATATGTTTTGTTCTATTCTGATATCCGTTATATAAGCATTGTATACTCTGTATCTGACTTTCATGCAGGAGCGAGCCAGGGGTATAGAGAATTCTCTATAAACCTGGAGCTTATTGAGATTTGTAATCTCACCCCTCTTTGGGGACATGATTTCAGGTTCTCAGACTGCCGGTGAGCCCTCAGCAGGCAGAGACGAGGCACATGGCTGAGACGTTCGACTGACCGGATTTTGAGTGGCTGTAGGCTACTACTTTTTTTGGAGTGTGTTGATGTAGTTTAGATTTCAGTTATTTTGAGGATCATTATGTCTGATCTTTCACTCTGTATATGGCCTGTATATGTTCTGTACATGTTCTTCAGTTTGATGCATGTACATTTTTGTATTCGGGCAGGTTGATATGATTATGTAGTATTCAGTTATGCTTATGTCTTGGATTGCATGATGTTAGATTAGTGGCACGGAGCCAAGTTTTGCATGCGCCCATGGATGGGTATCTGATTATAATTGCATGACTGGTACTTCTGGATATAAATATTGTTGAAACTGTCTATCAGTAACTCTTAGGAGTGGGATTGGAAAATTCTCAGTTGTCCGATTTATAGAGGTTACTCTGTCCGATTTCCGTTTACCCTGAATAAGAATGTAAAAAGAAAAAGAAAAAGTTAGCTCGTATTTTCGTAAGATAAGTCTTCCGCTGTTTCTGTTTTTATCATATGTATGTTAATTGAATCGGCTAGAGACGGGGATGTTACACATTTCCTCTACAAAATATGGGTATATTACAATCCCAACCAAGTTTTTCCAGTATTCTAAAAAAAAAAAAAAAACCTACCAAACAGCCCCGTAGGAGTATTGCTTAGATTGAATAAAATAATAATAAAACACAAAATGGGTCATAAAATGTATTTGACAGCCTAGGGTTAGGATTGTTTCATTTTTTATATTTAATGTGAAAAGAGCATAAAAAAATATATCTATGCAATCCTTTTGTTCTTGGGTCCTGATATATGCTTTAGGAGGGAGTATTTGCTAGGAGTTTTATTTTGAGATTGATGAGAAAGTATTGGTGGATATCTAATAATACCATATTTAGTACAAGTTTGCAAAAAAAAAAATACCCAGTAAAATAAGTTGCCTAAGATTTGTCATTTGTGAGCATTTTGTGATGAAAATTACTGTTTGAAAATACCACTTCCAATGTGATATTTTGGGATTACTGACTAAGTGAAGAATATTTTAGGTAAGGATTGTTTTGATTCAAAATTTATAAGGGTTATTTTGTAATTTCAACCCATTTTTCCATCAATATTTTACTTTCAACCAATTATAGACTCAGGAAATTTAATCCACCAAACAACTTATTTTTTAACTTTCCTACCAAATTTATTTTTCCATCATATTTTTAGTAATTGTATTTTCCTGGTAAAAAAATTTTCTTTTCGACCAAACGCTCCCTACAAAGATTTAGGAGTGACTATGAGAGATTTTGGGTGTTGAATGCGAGAATAAAATAGGGTAAGTAAGGTTGTGTTACTTGACACAATCTTGTGAGTGGCATAGAACATTTTATTTTAATAAAAAAATGATAGTATTAAGGGGTCACAACAACATTGATCACTCCCAAATTTAAAATATATTTGGATCACCCATAAACATGCTTATAAAAAACCCTAAAATTAACGATGAATAATCCCGTAAGCGTGTTGGAGGGCAAGAGTTGAACAGCAAAACTCCAAAGATTTAAAAAACAAGAGTAAACACCCTTTTTGGTCCTGACAATATCCACGAAATTCTTTTTAGTCCCTGCCAATAAAAAAGGACCAAATTGGTCCCTAAAATTATGAAAAAAGGGCCACGTTAGTCCTTCTGTCAACTCCTCCGTCACGGTCAAACTAACGGTGCCCATGTGGCACGTTAGTCTGCTGACGCAGACTGGACGGTTGACACGTTGGAACTACAAACGACGATGTTTTCTTCCAAATGGGTTGCAATGTGTGTAATGGAGAGTACGACATCGTTTCCTCTTCTGATAATGAACCCTAATAATGAAAAAACCCCAAATTCCTTCAATCGAACCATAAACCGGAAACTCCATCCCCCAAATTGATGAGCAAATCCCTAAACAGCAATATGCCCCCAAAATGTCTGCACTTTGATGATTGAAACTCGACCACAGTAAAACCCATCAACTGGATTTCTGGACGTGGGAGAAGATGAGTGTTTCTTATGGCATGGGGGATCAAGTGAGAGTAAATCAATGGGGGAAGAACAATCACAAGGACCGCTGGTTGGAGGTGCAAATGTGGGAGACAAAGTATTGTCTATACCTCCAAAACCGAGAGGAACCTAAACAGGGCTTTCCTTGGGTGTCCTAATTTCAAGGTATCAATGTGTAATTTGCCCCTTTGTTGAGTTGGAACACGTCCTAACTGTGGTTTTTTTTTTTTTTTTTGCAGGAGAAGAAGCCGTTTTGTGATTTTTTTCAGATGGGTAGATGACATGTTTAATGAACGGATTGAGGTGGAAGATGCAAGAATTCACAATTTGGAGTTGGATGTTGCTGAAATTAATTTCAAGTTGAAGTATGTGGACATGATGATGAGAGAGCAAGATGTGAAGATTAGTGAGCAAGGAATGAAGCTTCATCATCAGGAAAGAAAACTGAATGATGTATACCTGAAGATGGTGGAGGAGTTAGATAGGATGGACAAAAAAATTAGGATAATTGATAGGTCAGCTAGGGTCTTAGGTGCTTGTGTTGGTGTGATCATGATCTGTATGTTTGTTGTTAGCGTGGTAAAAGTGAAAACAAGTGACCCAAATGTATTTTTCCTTCAGTGAATTGTAATGAGTACTCCTTCTTTATGTTATACAAATTATTTGTTAGTGCCAATCTGTTTGTGTGTATTATCATATGGCCTATTATAAAAAAGCATTGAATGTATTCCTCTTTTTTATGATGGCATCATATATTTGTGCCTTGGTGAAATGTTGTATTGGATGCTAAGTTTCTGTTAGTATGGACTATTGCACAGTTAGGCATCGATTGAAGGATAAAAGATTGCTACATTGTATCACAAACTAATATAGATTGCTACTGATATAGATGCATAACTCATGACATTGCTGATACAGAAGTTGCATACTGTTATGCATAATTTGTTACTAATTGCAAAACACGAGGACCATTTAGGTCCCTGGCAATATTACTCGAGGGTTGTTTTGGTCCCTGACAAAGTGCACGGGGCACTTATTGGTCCCGGATACCAGAATTATAGGACATCAGTTTTTGATGTCCAAATCAGCAAAATGCAGCACTCATTTTAAAAAATAGTAGTGCATTACATCAGATACACTTGTTGTCCCTTGCCATCAGAAATGCACTTAACATCAGAAATGCAGTATGTAGGGGTCCAAATTGGTCCCTCACAATGAGTGTCGGGGTCCTAATTGGTCCCTGCAACCAGAAAATCGGTCCTTCTCAAACCTCCACCAGAATGCAAATGTGGCAGCTAAATGACCAACAACAAGCTAACTCTCTTAAAAAACATAAGAACCAGAAAATGCAATTATGACATGCATCAACCCTGCCACATAATAGCTGCATGACCATGCATCAGCTAATTGACCAACTCAGTTAAAAACATCAAATGGACATGAAATTATCACATTCATCAACCCTGCCAAATAACATGCATATCCAGAATATAACCAGTTACACATAATTGTCTTCCTACTAGAATCTAGTAGTGCATTACAAATAAAAGCCAACTAATAGGAATAATAAGTGAGGTCTATAAATACAATATGGTCATGCATAAAAAAAAATTACATTATAACTGTATAAGGCCTCCAAAAGCAAATGGCTAGAATTTACAAAAAAAATATCATTATATCCACTCCTTGTCAGTTGGCTCATGCACTACTCCCTTGTTCTTCTTCATAAGCAGCTCATTTTCTTGAGGATCGCCTTGGTGGCCTGAAACCAGGTGTTGTCATGAAGTGCAAAAATCTGCTTCGTGTGCCACTGCTTGCTACCTTCATTGTCTCTTCTGTCAACACTGCATTTGCTTCTTCTGGATTTGAAGGAGGTGGGCTGCCTCCTCTGATGTTGCCTTGATGTGGCTGAGAACTACCAACTTCTGAAGGGCCTCCTTGACTTAATGAGATTTCATCTACTGTGTCATAGCCAATCCTCACAGATTGTGGTCTTGCTTGGCTTTTATCTGTTTTAGAAGCTGGTGGCCCCTTACAACTCTTGTCTCCCACATTTGCACCTCCAACCGGTGATCCTTGTCATTGTTCTTCCCCTCATTGATTTACTCTCACTTGATCCCCCATGCCAGAAGAAACACTCATCTTCTCCCACGCCCAGAAATCCAATTGATGGGTTTTACTGTGGTCGAGTTTCAATCATCTAAGTGCATACATTTTGGGGGCATATTGCTGTTTAGGGATTTGCTCATCAATTTGGGGGATGGAGTTTTTGGTTTAGGGTTCAATTGAAGGAATTTGGGGTTTTTTCATTATTAGGGTTCATTATCAGAAGAGGAAACAATGTTGTACTCTTCATTACAAACATTGCAACCCATTTGGAAGAAAACGTCGTCGTTTGTAGTTCCAACGTGTCAATCGTCCAGTCCGCGTAAGCAGATTAACGTGCCACATGGACACCGTTAGTTTGACCGTGACAGAGGAGTTGACAGAAGGACTAACGTGACCCTTTTTTCATAATTTTAGGGACCAATTTGGTCTTTTTTTATTGACAGGGACTAAAAAGAATTTCATAGATATTATCAAGAACCAAAAAAAATGTTTACTCAAAAAAACAATGTTAGAATGGAAAACATCACCGGAATATTTTTACACTTGCACCCAACGGAGAAACCAATTATATATATATATATATATATATATATTGGTAAGCGTAGAAACCAATTTTTTATTAGCACCTGAACTGTCAAAATGTCCCTTCCTCTTGGCTGTTTGTGCCGTCCATGTTTTTTTTTTTTTTGGTAATATTGTGCCGTCCATGTTTGTTTAATGGCAATTACACGTCCATCTTTGTTTTTGCATACGGAGAAACGCGTGCAATTTCCAGACATTTTTAATAAAATTCCATCCCAACCAAAAATATGGTTCTCATTTTAATTTTTTTCTAAAACAAATTAATCGTCGGGTTCTTATAAAATTTAAAGTAGACCGTTTATCAAAAAATAAATAAATTAAAGTAGATTTATTTTAATATTTTTGAGGACTAATGTGAATATTTTTTGAATTTATGAGGAACCATAATTTCAACTAAATAGGTTAATTTTTTTATAAGGGACTAAAATAAAAATCGTATTTTTTCCTAAGACTCCAAAAATAGCTTTACTTATACCAAAAAAAAAAAAATTAGCTTTACACCTAAGTTTTTTTTTAAAAAGTTGACTCATCCTTTAATGCTAATGTTTGTAAGTCATCTGAAACTTAGATCCATCCCTTCTGCTCAGATTATTCAATATCCAACATAATAATAATAATAATAATAATAATAATATAGTTACATATCGCTCCTAGAGGATGTTCTTTAACCGATCCAAACCGCTTCAAATTATAGAGATCAAACTGAAAAATCAATAACTGAATTAATCAATAATCAAAAATTGAAAATTTAAAAAAATACATATTTTAATTCGATTAAATCAATTTTCAATTTGGTTGGTGAAAATCTATGTAATATATTATGTATTTATTATTTTTGAAAAATAGTGGTATGGAATCTTATTATTTTATAGATTTGGAATTTTGGATATTATTGATAATAAACTATCTTTGTTTTAACTTTTTGTTGTCTATTAATATATTTTTAAGACTTGTTTTAGTTTGAAGACTTGAATATTTTTGTAATTTATAACTTTGTATGACTTTATTTTAATATAACCAGTGATTGATAGGGTTGAGATTTTAGGTTTTTTGAAAAATTAAAAATCGATCCAATCCAAATTGAAAAAAGTTAAATTATATTAAATCAAATTTTTTAAAAAATCCAATTCAAATTAATGATTAAATGATCAATTTGAAGAAATCAGATCAGATAATTCACAATTATAAACGCAATTTATAAGTAGGGGTGTTCACGGTCTGGATTGGATCGATTTTGGAAGAAAAAATTATCTGATCCAATCCCTTCGGTTTGATCATATAATCATCTATTCGGTTTGGATTTTTTTCACATCCGATCCGATCCGATCCAATTTTTTTCGGTTTGGATTAGATGGGTTTTCGGTTTTTTGAAAATCCTAAAATTTATTTCATGATTATTGTGCAAATAAAATCTTTTGTATATATTGGCTTTGTAATTTTTTTTTGAAATACAAAATCATTAGTAAACTATAATATAGTTTTTTTAGTAATGAGATATGAAGCTCTACAAACATAAAATTTTGTTGATGAGATATGACTAGATTTTTTCTTGGAATTAGTTGATGGATTAATGGCTCTTGTGTTTAGAAATTTTTAGGCTATGATCAGGGAAAGACCCAAGTAAGTAGAGGGAAATTAATATATTGGATCGGTTTGGATTGAATCGGTTTTCATCAACCCATCCAAAAACCGATCCAATCTAATTAAAATATGCGGGTTTTTTTCGGTTTTCGGTTTTTCAATTTTCGGTTTATTCGGTTATCAATTTTTCGGTTCGGTTACGACGGTTTGAATTGATTTGGATCGGTTGATAAACACCTCTATTTATAAGCAATAACGGAGAGGTTTCCAGAAAGCACATCTATTCAAAATGTCTTAAAAGAGTAAAACGGCGAAGTAGTCTTGGCTAGAATGGTATTTTACATGTTAATTTATATACTAGTCGTTTCACCAAAAAAATTAAAATAAAAAATTATATATTTGTCGTAGTCATTGTTTTGATAGATTGATATTCTATCCAAATTTGAAAGGAGTAAGTAGTACGGTAGTCATTATTAGTTAGTTATATATTCAAAATTTTCTGATTTAATACATTATTGCAACTATACTTACAATCTTTTTTTCTTACAACCATATTTTATTATCATTGATTTCCGTCAATCAACGGTTATCATTTTTTCAAATTAAACTTATTAATTAATTATTAATTCACAATAAATGATAACCGTTGATTGACGGAAATTAACGGTGTTAAAATATGATTGTAAGAGATTATAAAAAAAAAAATGGTAACTATAATAACCTTCCTCACTAATCAACGTCTTTATTATTCATGAGTCTTTCATCTTCTTATTAATTTTAATCGTCAATATGTGTTAAATCAAAATCAAAATTACAATTATAGCTAAGGGAGGGATTAACTGAGCTGATTTTGATTAGAGAAAAATATTTTTGCAGTTACTGCCGATAAGTTGTCTGTATTTATTTCCACAATGACGTTGTTTTAGTATTGAAAAATTGTAATTATAAAAACTATAATAACCTGAAATAAATTAAAATTACAAAAATACCATGATTGCCGCCCCAAATTACATTATATTGGGCTTACTGCATATAACATATAAAAAATGAATCCTTTCAATTATTTTAAAACATTTAGTAATAATAAACGAAAAAATAACCAATCGTAGTTTTTATTTAAAATTATTGATTTTGAGTTAATTTAGAAGAATAAAAGAAAATTAATATGCTATTAACCAAATGAGAGTTATCTGAGTCAATCCCACACATTTCATTCAAAGTAATTTTAGCTTGATGAATCTTCTAAACTAAGATTTTCATTTAAAATAATAATAATTAAAATTAACCAACCCACCAGTATTTTAGAGAACGATGTAGCTTTGAATTTCTCACTACACTAAAAGATACGTCGGAGTGAAACTTTTTCTGTCAAGTTAAAATAAAATTTAATAATTTAGTATTATTCCTTCCTAAATAATCCTACATTTATTTTAGGAATAAAACAAATGTTTTTAAAAATTATTAATAATTTACACAATTAATTAAATAGTTTGATTTTTCTAAAGTTAGTTTAGATAACTTTATCTAATGTTTATCGAAACGACGTCGCTTTATCACGGAAATCATGGAATTTTTTGACTTTTTGCGGTCGAAAACTCTCCATCTATCCTGATGATATCATACGATGCTTAACCTTTTTTCATGGTTAGATTAGAGACATTCATATTTATGACACTAAACAAAAGAAAAAGAAAACGCAAGCTCAGGTTAGTCAATATAAGTTTGCTTCGTTTCCCAAATAAAATAAAATAAATATAAGCGTGCTTCGCTTACGACGAAGGAGGCAATCCGCGTCATAGTAATTATTATACTCTTTCATTTTTTTCTTTTCTTCTTTATTAATTATTGTTTGGTTTTGGAGACCTAACATTCCTTCCATACTCATTCTCTTACTCTCCTTTCTTCCATATCATGGCATCCTCATCTTCTTCCTTCCTCTACGATGTGTTCCTCAGCTTCAGAGGCACTGATACTCGCTACGGTTTCACTGGCTATCTCTACAAAGCTCTTTCTGATAAGGGAATTTTCACTTTCATTGATGATGAGGAGCTTCAGAAAGGAGAGGAAATCACACCTTCACTTCTCAAGGCTATTCAAGGGTCCAGGATTGCCATCATTGTGCTCTCTGCCAACTATGCATCTTCTTCATTTTGCTTAGAAGAACTCTCCTACATCATTGACCGCATTAATAATATAGAGGGTTGGAAGGTTTTTCCAATATTTTATAAGGTGGATCCTTCTCATGTGCGTAAACAGATAGGAACTTTTGGAGAAGCATTGGTTAATCATGAAGTGAAGTTCCAGGCTGACAAGGAGAAGTTAGAGGATAACATGGAGAGGTTGCAGAAATGGAGGATGGCTCTACAGCAAGTAGCTAACTTGTCTGGCTTTCATTACAAACCTGGGTATCTTTTACCTTTTTATTAATTTTCATTTGTCTAATGATTTGATCTTAACATTTAGGCTTTGTTTGGGAGTTGGTTTTAGGAAGGGAAGGAAAGGTAAGGGAGGGTTTTAGTAAGTCCTCCCCTTATTTGTGAGTTTAAAAAAAGGAGGGAAAGGAATTGGGGGATTTTACTAAACCCTCCTTCTTCCTAAATTAAAGTTCCCCCAATTTGGGGGATTTGAGGAGGGAAATATTAAAAATTACTTATCTACCCTTAACATTAAAATGTAAAAACTACATAAATGTGAATCATTGTTAAACGTGACATTATTAGAAAAGTCTCAAATACCAACAAAATTTATCGACAAAATTTTTTTTGTCAAAAATAGTGATGAAACTTTTGATGAAAATCACATACGTCAGAAAAATTTCGTCAAAACTAAAGATAAAACAAGATTTTGTAATAATCATTGACATAAATTTTTTACGGGAAAGAATTCAGTCAAAACTATTGACGATCTAAATTCCGTTGAAACTTTCAACGAAAATATTTTCGTCCAAAATTTGACGAAACACATCTCTACCGAAAAATTTCGACGTAAAACAATTACGTCTAAATTTTTTACGGAAAATATTTCCACCAAAATTTGAGACTAAAAACATTTCTGCAAAAGAATTTGACAAATTTTTTTGTCAAAATTCTTTACAGAATATAAATTTCGTCAAAATATTTCATCACAAAAAACATATTCATTGAAATTTGTGACAAAAATATTTCCATCAAATTTTTCAATGCAACACATTTCCATCGAAAATTTTTGCTGGAAAAATATTTCATCAAAATTCTTTACAGAATTTATATTCCGTCAAAAGTTTTCGACGGAAATGTTTTCGCTAAACTTTTTGACAAAAACTTTCAGTTGAATATTTAAGGAAACACATTTTCATCGAAAATTTTCGATGGAAAATATTTTCGTCAATTTTTTTGACAAAAAGTATTTCCATCAAAATTTTCAACGGAACATATTTTTGTCAAAAAATTTCAACAGAAAATGTTTCCGTAAAAAAATCTGACAAAAAATATTTCGATTAAAATGTTTGACGGAAAAAATATTCTGTCAAAATTCTTTACAGAATCTAAATTTCGTCGAAAGTTTCGAATGAAACATTTCCCTCAACATATTTGACAAAACAATTTCCGACAAAATTTTCTTCAGAACACATTTCCATCGAAATTTTGAACGAAAAACATTCTGTCAAAATTTTTGACGAAATATTTTTTTTCGTTTAAAGCATTTCATGAAGGAAATCATTTTCGTCAAAACTTTTGCCAGAAACTAAATTTCGATAGAAAATTTATTTTTGTAAAAATTCTCATCGGAGAAAAATTTCCGTCGCTTTTCGACGAAGAGTTTTCTGACGAAAAAAAATTTGTTACAATTTTCATATCTTGCAGCATAGAAATTTTATAATAAATATTATCTTTTTTAATATTGTGAAAAATACATAAATAATTTTGTTAGAAATTTTAAATTTAATTTAGTTTGTAAAATATAATAATTATATTAATTTAAAAAATGGGTATAATGATAAAAATATCTCATTAACCCTCCATTTTCCTCCCTTGCCATTTTTTAACTCTCAAACAAGGGGAGAGAATATCCTCCAATTTCCTTCCCTTCCTTCCCCTCCCTCCCCTTTGGATCCCCTTCCTTTCCTTCCCCTCAAAAACTCCCAAACAAAGCTTTAAAGAGAAAAGAAATATACTTGTTAACCTAGCTTAACTTGAACATGTTAAATCACTGTATATGAAATTAACACTTTGCATTATAACTGCCAAGACACGGATATGAAGCATTTATTTTGACTTCACACAAACTTCTCTGTCTGAGCAGGGATGAATATGAACACAAGTTTATAGAGAACATTGTCAAAGAGGTCTCCAAGAATATTAAGTGTGTTCCTTTACCTGTTGCTGATCACCCAGTTGGACTGGAGCCTCGAGTACAAGAAGTACTAAAGTTGCTTATGGATGCCCGATCTAATGATGGGGTCCACATGGTAGGGATCCATGGAATTGGTGGAGTGGGAAAGACGACACTTGCTCTAGCAGTTTATAATTCTGTTGCCGAAAATTTTGAGGGTTTATGTTTTCTTCAAAATGTGAGAGAAAATTCAAACACACATGGTGGGTTACAACATCTCCAAGAAATCCTTCTTGGAGAAATGTTTGGAGGGGAGAAAATTAAGTTAGCAAGTGTCTTACAAGGAAGTTCAGAAATACAGCGTAGACTCCGATTAAAGAAGGTTCTCTTGATTTTAGATGATGTTGATAAGCTGGAGCATTTACAGGCTCTTGCTGGAAGACCTGATTGGTTTGGTCCCGGGAGCATAGTCATCATCACAACTCGGGAAAAACATTTGTTAACATGTCACGAGGTTAAAAAAACATATGAGGTGAAGGAGTTGAATGAAAAAGATGCTCTTGAACTGCTTAGATGGAAAGTTTTTAAAACCCACGAAGTTGATCAAAGGTTGTTTAACAACATTTTAAACCCTGCATTAATTTATTGTGCTGGCCTTCCATTGGCTTTGGAAGTTATAGGTTCTAGCTTGTTTACAAAAAGTGTAGATGAATGGAAATCTGCTCTAAATGAGTATGAAAAAAATGGCAATGAAGAAATCCAAGAGAAACTTGAACTAAGCTATCGTGCTTTGAGGGGAGATGTTGTGAAGAAAGTTTTTCTTGACATTGCTTGTTGCTTCAAAGGATATCCATTAGCAAAGGTCCAAGAAATACTTCATGCTCATTATGGTCATTGCATCAAATATCATATTGGAGTGTTGGTTGAAAAGTCCCTCGTAAAGATTGATTTGTATGGTAAGGTGACTCTACATGACTTGATAGAGGACATGGGTAAAGAAATTGTCCGACGGGAATCACGAGATAATCCTGGGGAACGTAGTAGGTTATGGCTCGAAGAAGAGATAGTTGATGTCTTAGAAGAAGATAAGGTGAGTAAAATTAATCTATATATATATATATATATATATATATATATATAATATTCGAATTGTGGCTAATTCGTACTTTTTTGTGATAATAGGGAACTGACAAAATTAGAATCATATGTTGGAATTCCCCCTTCTGTTATAAAGAAGTGGAATGGAGTGGAAAGTCATTTGCGAGGATGAAAAACCTCAAGACGCTTATTATTAATGCTGGTCGTTTTTCCAAAGGTCCTGAACATCTTCCAAATAGTTTAAAAGTATTGGAATGGGGGGGATATCCTTCACAGTATTTACCATCTGATTTTCATTCAAAGAAACTTGTTATATGCAAGATAATGGATAGTTGCTTTAACTCGCCCGAGTTATTGAAGGCAAGTGTAACGAGTTCATTTCCCTGATCTTATGTATTAAGAAGTTCATTTTAAGATTATTCATTTGATTCTTATTCCTTTGTTTTTCCCTCTCTTTTTTTCCAGAAGTGTGTGAATATGAGAGTTTTGAATTTTGGCCTTTGTGAAAGTTTAACACATATACCTGATGTATCTGGTCTCCCAAATTTAGAAGAATTATCACTTAGTCGTTGTTTGAATTTAACTACAATTCATGATTCGGTTGGGTTGCTGGATAAACTTAGAACATTGAATTGTTGGTTTTGTATAAAGCTTCGAGCTCTTCCTCCCATGAAGCTGACTTCTCTTGAAGATCTCAATCTTTTTGGATGTTCAAGTCTTGATATTTTTCCAGAAATATTAGGAAAGGTGAAAAATATAACATGTCTTGATTTGTTGGAAACCAACATAAAAGAATTGCCATCTTCATTTGAAAATCTTTCTGGTCTTCGAAAATTATCTGCGATGGGTTGTCCAATTGTTGATTTACCAAGTAGCATTGTCAATATGCGAGAACTGGCTGAGATTTTGGGTTTGAATTGGAAATTGGGTTCATTGCCAGAAGTGGGCTCAATGGTGTCTTCAAACGTACAAATTCTCCAACTCAATAATTGCAACGTGTCAGATGAATTTCTTGCTATTGGTCTCACCTGGTTTGCTAATGTTAAAAGATTAGTCCTATGTCGCAATAATTTCACAATTATTCCTGAATGCATCAAAGAATGTTGCCTTTTAGAGGATCTTTATTTGCATGATTGCAAGCATCTTCGAGAAATTAGAGGGATTCCACCAAAATTAAGGCGTTTCTCTGCAAATGGCTGCTCATCCCTGACTTCGGAGTCTATAAGCAAGCTAATGGATCAGGTTTTGTTTTTTATTTATGTATTTGATATGATGATTGATAGTGTAGTTTATGTTGCTAAACTTATGAATATTATTTATGAATAACAGAAACTTCATGAGGCTGCAAACACTAGGTTTTGTTTGCCTGGAACTACAGGGATTCCAGAGTGGTTTGAGCACCGCAGCAGCAAAGGACGGTCAATTTCATTCTGGTTTCGTAACAAGTTCCCTACGATAGCTATCTGTGATGTTATGGTTAACTTCGATCGGGTTACCGTGGTCATCAATCGCAACAGTGGTTTCATAGCTCCTTGGTTTCATGTGTCACCGAATCATACATATCTTTTTGGTATTGAACCAAATGATATTTGTCTGGATGGAGTGACTTTCAAAAATGAATGGAACCATGTGAAGGTTACATGTGGATCCT
This sequence comes from Gastrolobium villosum, assembly GCA_032173675.1. Taxonomy (NCBI): domain Eukaryota; kingdom Viridiplantae; phylum Streptophyta; class Magnoliopsida; order Fabales; family Fabaceae; genus Gastrolobium; species Gastrolobium villosum. The sequence continues at coordinate 40,913 of JAVKPL010014050.1, forward strand.
TCCCAAAACGTGATAATGGCGAAATAGGAATCCATTTAGTCAAAGAGAAGAATAACAAGGAGGATATTCGATTCATTAATCCTTGTCCTGAATCCAATTCAGAGGATGGTGATTCTGGTAGTGAAGAATCAGTGGATATAAGAAAGTTGCTTCTACCTGTATTATTCTGACAGTGAAGAATTTGGATTCACCTTCAATGGTAAATTTTCTTGTGCTCTGCTATATGCTTGTAACTACTTTTTATTTCTGTATTTATTCATCGTCCGCATAAATGGAAACAAAACAAGAGATGTACAAAACTACAATGCTCAATTGAGGTGCATCATCAATTTTATTTCTAAAAGAAAATATACAAGAAATCAATTTTGCTTGTGTTAGAGAATTGAATGCTACCAGATTGTGAATGAGTAAGAAAATACTATTTTAAGTTTTGCTTTATGTAGTTTGTTAGTAAATTATCTTGACTGCATGTTCTAATTAGCAATAATCTTAACAGGCGGCAACATGGTTTCAAGAAAGAGGAAAATTGGTATTAGTAAAGTTGGATAATAAAGACGGTAATTTGTTTTGTCAGGCGTTTTCTGAAGAGTTGTGATTCAGGATTCTACAATGACAAACTTGGGTTTGGATACATTGGTGATGGAGGTAAACAATCTTGTGTCATTTGTTTCTCCGAATGAGATGAATCATATGATTAAAAATAAGGATAACACTATGGTCTAATACACATGGAGATTCTGGAAAATGATGCTGAGTCAACAGGTGGTCTATTGGAAGAGAATATTCCAGAAAAAGGTGGCTCAATAGAATTCAGTTAAGGGCATGGAAGGGTCTGATCATCGGGAATCTTTGGTTTGCGCTGGAATTGGGAGAGACTAGAGCCTCTCTAAGTGCTCCATGTTATCTGAGTCCTTTTCCTTCAATTTCTTGTATTCTCCTTTACAATTCAGAGCTTCTCTGTAATCATTTCAATACTGTTGATGGATGGATATTGTATTTAGTTTCCATATCAGAATTAAAGTCCCCCTTTCTGTTTGTTACTTTTGTGTTGTGAATCTCTATCAGATTCACACATGGAGATGTACTTTGAGGCCAGTGAGCAATGCTGCAATGCTGTTATACCCTCCGGAGATGATTGCTGATTCAAATTCTATAACGTCAGTTATGATGAGTTTAAACCATCTTGTGATTTCCTGTCTTTATGTTATCATTAACTTTAGTTTCAAAGTTTTTATGTGGTTTCATTTTTTTTTTTTGTAATCATACAATTACTATATTTCCTTTTTTATCGAAATTAAAGAACTGTTTTTTTTTTTTTTTTTAGTCCAATAAATTGTGTGCATCATGTTAGCAACTCAATATACACATGATTGAGATTTAGACACAGAAAGATAAGGTCGAGGGAAAGGGTGAAGAAATTTTATTAAGCAGCCAATTGCAATTTCTGTTAGACATTGGTGTTTCTATTGGGAAGTTGTCAAAAGTTACTATATGTGACCTTAGGAAAAAAAAATCTTTGTAGACTACCTGAATTTGCTCTAGCTACTTTATACACCGTGGATTTTGGATAATTAACAAGTAATGGATAATTAACATGTAACGATGATTGCTTGTTAATTATCACCAATTATCAACATTGGTGATAATTAACAAGTAATGGATAACCAATTTGCTCTAGCTACTTTATACACCCTGCGGATTTTGGATCATTACTCATCAGGATATAATTCCACTTCTTTCATTGCACACAATGATCCAAAAACACAAAGCGATTCTCATAGCATAATTTATAATAGAATTGCAACTTTATAAGACATAATTATAAAAAACATATATCAAAACAAAAAGATATGAAGATACTGTGAATATGATTTAGAGAAAACGAAAATTAGGTTTTTTTTTTATTATTATTTTTTTTTTGTAAATCTTTTTTGGGGTAAACATTTCTCCAGCAACTTTAGATAAAGTTATCTACAACTACCATTTTTAACTATGTTCTCCCGAGAGAACATAGTTATAATATTAAAGTTATTTTTTTTTCTCTCCTCATTTACTTTTCAGAACTTGTTTGCTGACGTGGAGAGAGAAAAAAAACAACATTAATGTCATAACTATGTTCTCCCAGGAGAACATAGCTAAAAATGGTAGCTGTAGATAACTTTATCTAAAGTTGTTGTAGAAATATTTTTCCCATCTTTTTTTTTTATTCAACTTTTGGTTTTAAGGCAAAACGGTAAAAATGGAAGCTTTTACCGTTTTTTACGTTTTTACACGGCGTTTCTACCGGTTTTTACCAATGACAGTTTTTACTTGAGTTTTAACACGCACCACTCTAGTAAAAACGTAAGTTTGTACGTTTTTGCATTTTTACACTAGTTTTTTGACAACAATGATTACAAATCTCCTTGCATGAAGGAGGGAAGGTGTTCAAAATATTTTTCCAAGAAATTCTGTTTACTGAGGATGATGGATTCCCTTGTTATAAGATAAGAAATGATGGGAGGTTTGTGAAAAAAAAAAAAAAAATAATGTTGAACTTGATAATCGTTATGTTGTACGCCGTTTAATGCAAACTTTTTTTAAAGTATCAAACTCATATTAACATTGAACATACATGCCAGAGGAATGCCATTAAATATTTTTTAATTGGTTATATCTAGATACCTTCATTTTACCGTAAGCAATAGTTTTGACTCATAGATGCCTTTTTGATTCAGTTGTTTTCAAATTCTTTTCGTTGAAAAAATAAATAAATATAAGCAACCATAATAAATATGAAACCGCACAAAGTTTTTTTGGCTCTATAATAAAATAGAAATTAATCCAATTTTTTTTCTATCAGCCTATTCCATATAGGTGTTAAAATATTAGTGTCTTCAATTTAATGAGTTTTTGATTGTATACCGCAAGCATAAATGTGATGGCAGAAGCAGATGTCCATGGTCACGCAGAATAATAGTAAAGCACATGGTTGGTATGTTGAGGGCATTAACTTTGTGCGGAATTATTCTTAATTTTGTCACACTTTTTATATTTCTTTTGCATATGACAATGTGTCATCTGATCACTATTGTTGCTGCATGTGTTGCTGTGTTTGAAGGCTGAATTATTGAGTACATTACTATATTTGATAATAATTGATGTCTCCGAATGACAGTGGTTGATATTTTCAAAGTTCCGTGTGAATGCTGTGACTTTTTGAACTTCAAAAATAGAACAAAAATAGCAAGTCAGATCTTTTTTATTTCAGATATTTCTTAAGTTAAAGGTTTGCATTTTTCATTTTTGTTCTTTTATGTTTTTGTTGAGCCCTCCTTCAATGCTAAGCCCATTTGAGGGATTTTTCTAGAATATCCCTAAATCTAATTTACAACTCTTATAAATACTCATTAGTTGGTGTGGAGGCTAGGTAAGATGAGAGGATTTTGTTTGAGAGAAAATTTGAGAGAAAATTGTTTGATTGTTTGAGCAAAGCTTTATGCTTTGCATTTGAGAAATTTCTAGGGAGAGTTTGAGAGAAACATCTCTAGGGTAGTTTGCTTATCTCCATTGTTGGAGAGGTTGAGTTAACCATCACATTGGTGTATTTGATTCTTGTAACCATTATCTTCATAGTGGATTTTGATCTAGACTAGGTCACGTGGTTTTTACTTCTTCATTGGAGAAGGTTTTCCCACGTTAAAATCTGGTTGTGTTCTTCTATCTCTCCTATATGTTTTTAATTTTCCGCTGCGTTGCCGACTTGGTGATATACAGGCCGAGGTATTGCCGAGATCTATGCTTCGGATCTGGTTGATTGACTTCCGCATAAAAGGCTTCCTAGCCGAGTCTGAAGAAACCGAGTTCCCAACAATTTTTGCCTCCACCATTGTACCATTAAGGGCATTTGATTTCTCTTGGAGGTTAACCAGCCATGGTCAACAAATATTCCGATTTTTCCCCATACATCACACCGGTAATATATTAACTAAAGCACTTTCGAATCAATATATTGTGATTTTTGTGAGTTTAATACTAAATCCTCATATTGCTGAAGGACTAAAAATTCTTTCTATTAAAAGATAACACAAATAAAATAATATATCAAATATATGATATCATGGTTCATGGTTAGAAGACACATTTTTTATCATATCATTTAAGTTGTGTATTATTTCGAAAAGTTTGTATGAGCTTTTTACATCAAGAAACAATTTTTTTTCAAAATAAAATTCTTTTTTACTCTACGTATGTATTATTATTATTATTTTTTTTTTTGATAAACCTCTACGTATGTGTTTTGGTTTAACATTGAAAATAGCAAAAGCTAAAATGATACCTTTTTTTTTTTGGAAGATAAAATGATATCCTTTTATATGTTAAGATTTTTGCCTTTTGAAAAAAAATTATTGCTTTTTATTTAGAAGTTATTTTTTTGGGTTCGTTTTTTCTGCAATTAATGTAGATAAGTTATTTACATTGAGCCCAGAATGAAGAGGCGAAAATCAAGATATTTTATAATTATAATTTATTTCAGAGTTATAATAGTCTTTCTCATTATAATTTTTAATCTTTCAATCCAAAACGACGTCGTTTTAAGAGTGAATATAGATAATTTATCTACCTTCAGTGTAGAAATATTAAAGCCATTTATGTATGATCCAAACATAAAAGAAGTGGGCCATGATATACTTACCACCAAAAAAGTTTATCACATTTACAACCAATTTAATCACCGTTGATTTCCGTCAATCTAACGCTTATAATTTATTGGAAATTAATAATTAATTAATAAATGCGACCAAATAATTTCTAATAAATTATAACTGTTAGATTGAAGGAAATCAACAGTGATTAAGTTAGTTGTATTAATATGATGCGACCAAAAACTAATAAATTATTTTTTGACAGTGATTAAGTTAGTTGTAAATGTGATAATTTTTTTTGCAGTAAGTATATCCTTCCCTAATAGGAGTCTAACTTTTGAAAAAAAATATTTTGAGAGAAAATAAAAAAAAATCAAAGAAAAATATGAGAATATCGTAATCATTTTTTTTATAATACAAGTTATATTCTTATATAAGATTTAAAATAAATAAAAGGAGTGATTAGATATCAATGCACCATTATATTTTGCATGATGGATTAAGGGTTATTGGGTTTTAATATAGGAGTTTAAAGTTTCTACTTAAACATTTCCATCTACGCATGTAAAAGTACGTGTGACGCATAACAACAAAATTTTAAACCCTTTAATATAGACGATGGGAATGGAGAATAATAAAACTGGCAAAAATATTTATCATGCTTTTCTCTTGAAATCCCGAACTGCGTTGTTTTGAGTTGGGGTATTAAGGAAGTAAGTATACTCTCGGATTTTTATTGTATTTTTTTTTGGTAATCAGATATTTATTGTATTTTTATCGTATGAATTTTATTAAAAAATTATTTATTAATTTCCTAGCCCTCTAAATGACGAGCGGGAATTTAGTGCTCCTGGTACAATTTTTATTGAGTGCGACCGAAGAGAAAGATAGAAAAAAAAATAAAAAAGAGAAAAAAGAAAAAGCGAAAAATAAAAATTTAATAGAAGTGTTGTATTCTTATTGGAAGGACTATGAAGTCGGGATCATATTAGAATTTTTCCTAAATGACATAATTTGAAATCATGAAGATAACTTTATCTTTTTTAAAGGAGAAATAATGAACCCAATAAAATTCAGGAAAAAAGCATTATTAATATAGTTTCTCATGCATATAATAAAGGGATCTATTAATCTCGTAGGTAGGAAATAACTAATCTCGTGTTGTAAAAATAAATTTTTGGAAAATTTTTGGGTTAGAGGAGAAAAGTTTCTCCTACTCGGTTGGGGTTAGTATCATCCTTAACTCAATTCACCCGCTGTTCTCCTTATCGGTTGGGGATTAGTATGATCTTTGTAGTAGTGAAGCTCAATGCACCCGCTGATCTAATGAGGGGTTAGCCTAGGGCAGTATCCCAAAGACAAGGTGACGGTAGGAGGTTGAATGAGGATACTTTCGGGTTGTACCAAAAAAAAATTCACAAACCAAAGGTCGCAACGTTTCCCCAATTAAAAGATAAAAAAACTTGAAACATGAGAGAAGTTGAATGGGGAGGAGACAGAGGAGAGGAGAAAAAGAGGAGGAAAAGGAACTAGAATAGAACAACACCCTCTTACCCCAAATTCTCTAAAACACTGTCAACAAATTCATATTCTTCTTTTTCTCTCAAAACTATCTTCGATTCTGTAACCGTAAGTCACCGCTCTTTTCTACTTCATATATATATATATATATTTTTTTTCGCTCTTTCTTCACCCCATCGACTCAATCTCCTTTTATTCTCACTTTTCAATCCAAATTCGTTAACTTAGACTGATTCTACTGATACCCTTTTTTTTCTTTCTTGTTTTTTCATTGTTATTTTTTCTTACATTGAAAATTAGGGTTTCGTTGGCCGGTGATTATCATTGACTCCCGGAATTTTCTGTTATTACCAGAAGCTTTGAGGTCGTTGCGGTAGAAGACTCGGCATGGTCGTGTTTTGAGTTAGAGTGGTGGGTAATTTTGGATTCTGCTTGTTACTGTTTTCTTCAACCGAGTAAATTTTATTTTCATTTCCAGTTTATGAACTTGTGTGTGCCTTGTGAATTGTGATGGATATATTACACAAGTAGAGGAATGTGTTTCTTTTATTTTATTTTTTTTAATTTTGTTGGGTCTGGTTTCCTTTTTTATTTTCATTTAGTTGCTATTGTTATATTCCATTATATGTTGATTCCTTTTCCATGTGCTAAACATAAGAACGTAATGCAATGTTTTAAAAATAAAAATGCTGAGACCTTAATTGATGGTGAGGAATAATATGACTGGAGACACAGTTGGTTCACGGCTTGACCCTGGTGAGGGTTTTAAACATTGATATAATGGAATGCAATGACATTCCATTCCTGTACCAAACACCCAAATAAAAGGACAACTTGGTGCTATAAAGCGCTCGTTTTACCTCTTGTATGGATCTATTGGGCGCAAGAGACTGATTACATGAATTGAACCCGTGACCCCCGAGTAATAGGACAACAACCAGTCTTGTCAGGGTCGTGAGAAAAATCTTAGAATCATACGATCCTACGATTCTCTTGCTATTAGAGACTCAACTCGTGAATCGGATCATCACACCAGAAAAAAGGTGAAATCAGTACGATAGTCTGATCTCACCGTTCCAACAATTGTGAAACAAAAGCTCATACTCAGAAGTTTGACCTGGAAAACTTATCTATTAAAATAAAAAAACCCAAATTCGTAAACCCTACTCCATTTTTTTATCTCATTCTTACTTGCCATCTCCGCATTCTCCTTGCAGACCGACCTAAAGGCTGCGACTTGGCGGTGCAACTGGCTGGCGACTGCCCTTGGTGGTGCGACCGGCTGGTGACTGCAATTGGCGGTGTGACCTGTGCCCTTTCTTTTTTAGGATGCACTTTCTATTCAATATGTTGCGCTGTGTCTGTTGCCTGTTGGTATAGGTTGCACTTTTTTTTTCCCCTAATATTATTTGGATATTGAGTGCGGCTTAATTATTTGTTTGAGAAATTGCCTGCACTTTCTATTTCTTTCTTAAATATTAAATGTTAATTCTCCGCCTTCTATTTTATTATTTTTTCCTTATATATTAAATTGTAATTTTGTACTTTTTTGTCATTTCTGCACTTGTTTGCTTAAATGTTAATCATTTTTTGAGTTGGTCTTAGTCCTGTTTGCATAGGAACACAATAAGTGGTGAAACCGTGTTAAATAATATATTTTCTTAACGTTCTCTATGTTAAATGCTTATTAACAATTATACTGAAATTGAAATGGTGCCACTGTGTGTTAAGGGATAATTTTGCTTAATGCTTAATATTCTTCTATTCGTGACTGAGTTTAAAATGCTTAATATTTTATTTTTTATAATTAAAATTAAAAAAATGTAGGATCTTACGATCCATGCCGATCCCATGATTTGCGATCTTGTTATCCCTTTCTGATCTTAGGTGAAATCTCGATCTTGATAACCTTGACAACAACACTAACCATCGTGCCAAGGCTCCCCCCTTCCATGGACCTGTTAGATTAGTTTCAAACCATTTTGTTCTGGTTACACCAAAACTTGGTTCTGTGCTGCAACTAACATACACTTATTAGTGGTATTTGTGAAAATAATACTGGTCTTGTTGTGGTAAACAACGCTTGAGTGATGCTTTGATAATTTTCTAAAACTCGTGTAGGTCCCACTCTTTTAAACTGTGTCGCTCTCGTATATTTTGTAACTGCTGACCAATGAATAGGTGATGTGTTTGTAAGCTTGAGCATACTGTAGCATCGCCCAAATAATATTGCCCTTGTATTTTCTCTAATTGAATTTGATTGAATTCAATTTGCTAGGCAAGTTGTTAATTTCTTAACTGAAATATGCTTTTGCTTTATAGGGATTGATTGCCATGGACAAATTGTTTTTTAAAGCAATATGGGAACTCAAACTATTTAGAATTGTTTAAGACAACAAAGTACTGAGAAAGTAGACTAGAACACTGAGGAGGCAGGTGAGAGAAATGGAGTGTAACAAGGAAGAGGCCACCAGAGCTAAAGCAATTGCTGAGAGGAAGTTTACTGCAAAGGATACTTTGGGTGCAAAGAAGTTTGCTTTGAAGGCCCAAAATTTATTTCCTGCTCTTGATGGTATTCCTCAATTGATAGCAACACTTGACGTGTATATTTCTGCTGAGAATAAAATAATTGGAGAAGCAGATTGGTATGGCATACTTGGTGTAGACCCCCTTGCCGATGATGATACAGTCAGGAAACAATACAGGAAGCTAGCTCTCATGCTTCACCCTGACAAGAACAAGTCCATTGGAGCTGACGGTGCCTTTAAACTTATTTCAGAGGCATGGAGTTTACTATCTGATAAGGCTAAAAGGGCAGCTTATGATGAGAAGAGAAATGGTAAAGTGCAGAAAGGTCCAACTAAGTTTGGTGGTTCATCAGCTAAAGCAGGGGCTAATGACAGTCACAGCTTTACCAAGACTACCACTTCAAGTGCTACGACTCAGAAGAATACTGCTAAAGAGCAAACTTCATCTTCTACCCATAAGTCAAAATCAAATACATTTTGGACTGTTTGCCGTCGATGCAAAATGCAGTATGAGTATCTCAGAGTTTATCTTAACCTTAAACTCTTATGTCCCAACTGCCATAATGCATTTTTGGCTGTAGAAACTGCTCCTCCACCCGCAAGTGGTATTAGACCTGGATATTCGTGGACGCAGAATCAGAAAAATTTCAATCACCAATTTCCTAATAAAAGCAAATCTAATGCTGGAAAGAACAACATGGCAGCCCCAAATGTTGGAGGAGGGTCCTATAGTAAAACTGATTCCTATAACAAAACCAGTTTCCAATGGGCTCCATTCTCAAAAACTTCTGGTGTTTCCAATGTGGCTCAGGCTGCAAGTGTGGTTCAGCAGGCATATGATAAGGTGAAGCGAGATCGCGAGGAGGCACAAGCAGCTACCAAAAGGGAAGAGGCCCTAAAAAGGAAACAGCATGTTTCCAAAAAAGGTCACTTTAATCCTGCTAAGAGAAGAAAGGGGGGAATGGAGGATGCAAGTATGAGTAACCATGGTAAGGAACCTGTAAATCAAATGGGAGTGGGAAACGGAGCAGCAGGAGCATCTAACTCAGGCAGATCTAAACAGGGTAATTTTGAATATAGTAGGGTTAGTGGAATCAACAAGACCAGTGGCGCAAGAGATGTCTCCACAATTGAACTTCAGAATCTTCTTATGGAGAAAGCTAGAAAAGAAATTACCAAGAGACTTGGGGAAATTCAGTCAAATACTGCTGATAAAACATTGGTGATAGACAGTGGAAATGGCTTCCAGAAAGAAAATGAGAATGGAGAAAAATCTTTAAGAAACTGTGATACATGTGCTCAAAATAACATTGGGAAATCAGAATACAAACATGGCGGATCCCAAGCCATCAAGTCATTTGCAGGTACTACTATTGCTAAAACTAGTACCAAATTTTTTGAAACTATGCAAATAGATGTCCCTGATCCTGATTTCCATGATTTTTACAAGGATCGAACTGAAAGATCTTTTCGTGAAAATCAAGTATGGGCTGTGTATGATGATGATGATGGGATGCCTCGATGTTATGCAATGATCCGCGTCATGAATTCTCTGAACCCATTCAAGATGCGAATCAGTTGGCTCATCCCAAATACCAACAGCGAACTGGGCCCCCTAAATTGGGTTGCTTCAGGCTTTTCAAAAACTTGTGGGGATTTCAGAATAGGCAGACATGAAATCTGTAACTCCATTAATTTATTTTCTCACAAGGTTAGATGGAGAAAAGGTAATGATGGAGCCGTTCAAATATATCCCATGAGAGGGGATGTTTGGGCCATCTACCGGAACTGGTCTCCTGACTGGAATGAGCTGACAGCAGATGAGGTTATACACAAGTTTGATATGGTTGAAGTGCTTGAGGATTTTACTGAAGAGCACGGTGTAACTGTTATTCCTCTGGTCAAAGTGGCTGGGTTCAAAACTGTATTTCACCACCACTTAGATCCAAGAGAAATCAGGGTCATTCCAAGGGAAGAGATATTTAAGTTCTCTCATGGGGTCCCTTCATACTCACTTACTGGTGGAGAAGCTCCAAATGCCCCAAAGGGTTGCAGGGTGCTGGACCCAGCTGCTACTCCATTGGAACTGCTTCAGGTGATAGAAGTTGTGAAGGAGGAAGACATGGCGGACAATGAGGATAATGTTATTAAAGAAACAAGTGATAATATGAAAGAAGCTAATTGTGAGGAAAATATCATTGATGTGGAAAAACATAGGGAGGAAAAGGAGGGAAATGAGAAAGATATCGAGGTAATAGAAATTTAGAAAGAGAAAAAAGAAAAGAAGAAATGCTGAAGCTTATAGCAGCGAGGGTGTGTGAAATCAACTTCAGGACTATCCTGCCCTTGTTAGAAATGGAAAACACTAGATATCCAGAATTAATTTGACAAAATCAGCCAAAATGAGTTGACGTTGTGATTAATTTTTGGATGGCCGAGTATTTCCTATCACTTTTGTCTTATGGTGGGACAATCAAAGTTGAATATGGGAGAATTTTGTCAAACTTTTTCTAGCTATGTACTGCTAATCTTTATTGGGAAGGTTTCATTCCTGTTATAACATTGCAATTATTGTCTGCAAAGGTTGAAGTTAAATGGTTCAGCTCCAGGTCATACCAAACAAAGCTAAGTATTGGAATGATGAGGCTAGGCCTTATGCAAATTGTTCACCTTCTCCATTGTTGAATGTCTGTCTAGGGGAGGCTTGAGTATAAGGGTCTGGCTCCAAGCTCTTTCCTTTTACTTTTTAGGTTCTTACTCAATTTTTTTTGTAAATCACATTTAGTGGCATGTTCAACAATTTATGTCCATATAATGATTAATGAAATGATGTTTGCTTAACTTATTTTCATAGAATCAATATATTAGATCATTCTGTTATTTATTTATTTTTGTATTGAATAAATACTCTATTTGATTCGCTAAACATTAATTTTTGACCATATTAGTTCTCTAAAATATTTCATCATTAAATTAGTCATTCAAAGATTTAAAGTGTCATCATATTATTTGTGTTAAATGTAAACATTTTGTGTGCTCTATATTTAATTACTCTCGATACTTAAAATATCAAAGCATTGACTTGGATTTGTTTATGTATTTGGTTGCTTAGTTTTATGTGCTATTCAAGATTTTAAAGTATCAAAATAAAATAAAAATTAGACAAATATGTATGTTGAGTTGTAAATTTTTTTTTTTTTTTTTTGGGAGATTTCTTCACTCAAACTCTAGAGATCATAGTCAGGGCCTATGTTGCGCAGTCATCAACACGAGGCATTACACAATATTTCGATACGTTAATTCTAAAAAGTATTAGATTTCGACATGTTAGGACTTGTTTTGATATTAAATAATATTTTAATTTATGTAATGTATATTATATTTAATATTCAATAATTTAATAAAAAAAATGAAGTTAAATTTATAATCCCCATCAATTTTGCAAAGAAACATAAGATATCACAAATACTTATATTAAACTCAATAAAATGATAATTGTAATCTAATTAATCTAATAGTTGAAACTAAAAATATAACATAACGCAATCGTTGAATCTTTTTTGAGTCTCTGCAACGTGTATTGAAGTGTCGCGAAGTGTTAGGAAGTGTTGAACATGATACATTATTGTATTTGAAGTGTTGATGCATCATATGTCAGGACTCTGCTGGAGACTAATAATTAAATTGGAACAACTTTGTACTCGATTCATATATTTGGTGGTCAAGATTTCTTTTATTATTAGTGTAATTTTTTATTTTTTATTTATTTTGTAGAGACATGATCTTGGTAAAGAATGATTTTTATTGCTATAAAATTTTACGAAGAAGAAATAATATTTGATGTAAATAATTATTTGCCTTAAGCAAATTGGAGTGTTTAGTCAATGATAAATTATCAAACGGCTTGTGTTATTGATGGATAAATTGTTGTTGTCAATAATTTTATTTATTGAATTTATGGTATAATGCTGTGGAGAGTGGCCGTATATAAACTTATTCAATAATTTGTGTTTCCCATATATATATATATATATATATGAGTTGTGTTGGGGGAAAAATGATTGTGTTATGTTATAGAGATTCGTTTTGTGTGCCAGAGTTTTTTTTACTGCAGGTCCCACAAAATGTTGTGAGTGTAGGAAATTTTTTATGATCATGTTAAATGATAGATGTAAACCCTATATATATATATATATATATATATATATATATATATATATATATATATATATATATATATATATAAGCAAAATTTACTACCAACATTATATTATGATTCTATTATTTACTTAATATATTATATAAGGATTTGAATTGAGTGTATCGTCCTCTTCTTCCTTTGTGTTAGGGTTTAGATGGGTTTCAATTTGACCAAAGAATACCAAACAACATCAAACTTTTATTTATTAGTGAAGAATTCATTTACAAATTTTTTTTACAAATTTTTATAAATTATATTATGTACTCCTGGAAAAACATAGTGTAAACTAGTGTGCTACGGGAGTACATAATGTAGTTTGTAAGAGTTTGTAAGTAAAAAGTTTGTAAATATAACCCTCCCTTATTTATAACTCAAACTCCGGCACTTAATATTTCTTAGTTATAATTAGAATTAGTATTTCTTTGTCAAATTTTTATTTGTATACAAATCAATTTTTGTTATGTAGATTAATGATTAGTTAAAAATTTCATTGTGTACACTATTGGAATGAGCCTACTTTTTATTTTATTTATTGAATACTATTGAAATGCATTATGGATATCTTTGGTCTTTGAGTCCTTATTTATTATGTTTAGCAAGTGTTTATGTAACCTAGAATAACACATTATTTCGGGTGATATTGTCGTTTTACCATATTTTAAACAGTATCTTTAATGAAGGAGGTTATAGTTATATATTTTTTTTTTACAACCTCCTACGACCATATCTTATTACCGTTGATTTTCGCCAATCAACGGTTGTCATTTTAGCAAATTAAACTCATTAATTAATTATTAATTAATTATTAATTCACAATAAATGATAACCGTTGATTGGCGGAAATCAACGGTGATAAAATATGGTTATAAGAGGTTGTAAAAAAAAAAGATTGTAACTATAACCTTCCCATCTTTAATATATATGTGTTGAGTATGTGTGACAAAATACTCCATTGTGATTTCCTTTATAATTATTTACCCTTTGTGTATCTTTTTTTTTTTTTTAATTACTTATTCTCACGTGCTTTTTTTTGATTTTTTTTTACCTTTCTTCCATTTCAGTCCATCTTTTATATCATAAAAAAATAAATTAGGTTTATGTACCTGTTCTGCCTGTTGGCAGATGTGTCCAACGTAGGTTGGATGATTAATCTTGGATTCGGATGTTTCTCTCTAGATACCTATAGATTAGGTATCTGGGAGGAACGTGGATCACTGACACTGACCTAGGCGTCTGCCTTCAAGGTGTGTGTGTGATCTATAGTGATTAGGATTAGAAAATGTGTACCTTACTGCTCTGCTTACCTGCCTTATATAGCCCGGCTCTAGGGTTTGCTTGGCTGGGCCGAGGTGCAGCGTGGGCTTTGGGCCGAGGTGCAACGTGGGCCTGAGTCCAGCCCATAACAGTTGCCCCCCAGCTCGGTAGGCTGAGTTATCAGGATGCCGAGTTGCGTTGATTATCTGGCCTGAGGCATCTCGGTTGTAGAGCCAATATGAACTTACTCGCCAGTCTTTCATCTTGCGGTCATCCTCCACGTGTTTCAAGCCATCATAATGCGTTTCGTTGATTATCTTTGCGCCGTCTTGGCATTTAATGCGATTGCGACTGTACAGATATCAATCGTTTTGTCTTGTCAGGTGCTTTTTGCTTTTGCTTTTACGCTTTTGCCCCTGCCTTTTCGTTTTCGCGGGTCGTAGCTCTTGAACTTCTCCCCTTTCCCTATTTTACTGGCACTTTCCCCATTTCTTCACCTTTCTGCTTCTGCTGTTAATCCATTTGCGATTTGCCACATTCGGTTGTGTTTCGAGGTTTTCTTGCTAAGTATCAACCTTCTCCGTCTGGCATTTGGCATTATTTGCTCTGTAGGTATGGGTTTCTTGACCTCTCTTTATTTCCTTGCCTTCCATTATCGCTTGTTGCCTGCATTTCTATGTTGTTGCTTTCTTTACCTCATTTAGTCTGCATTCGCATTCGTCCCCTTTACATTCGGTTTTCTTACTGTCGCTGGTTACGTTTGCTGTTCTTGTCTGGAAAAGTTCCCAGTATGGATGAGGGAATTCCTTATGAGTATAGGAGGGCCACTTGTCATCGTGTTTTCGGCCGAAGTGACGAAATTTTGGCAGAGGAAGAAGCTAGAGCTGCTGAGGAGGAGGTGATTCGAGGCCACGGTGCCTCTTCTAGCCTTGGACGTCGGCCGCCGGCTTCTAGGCCCGGGCGTCGTCGTCTTGTTTCTGGCTCCGGACATTGTCCACCAGTGGGATCTCGTCCCAGTGGTCGAGGGCGGTCTCGATCTTCGAGGCGAGGTCGGTCCCTGCCTTCTAACCGTGCCGCGGGCCGTACGCCCGCAAGCACCAACCTTTTCTTAGATGATAGACCTAGGTCTTCTTCCCTTCTTACCACTGGTCAACAAGATCAAATTACCTTGAATCAGCCCTCTATTCAGCCCCTATTGTCGACTTCCCTTTCTCGGAATCCAAATCCATGCTTCAATTGCGTTTACCTCAGCGCGCAATTTATTGGGAATGGTAATGACTTCATGGCGAACCTAGTCTTAGGCAGTTGTTCTCACCATCCCGGACTTAGAACTTCAGTTCCCATGACCTCTTCAGATAGTTCTTCGAGCTCTTCACACTGTAGTTTATTTAACTCAGGTGCGTGTACTTGCTTCTTTTGTTGTTTTAATCCACCCATTTTGCTGTTCTAGGTTCTTATGGAGTCCCCTTCTACAGAATTCAACGTGGAGACTACTTCATCCAATCACGAGCTAGAAGCCGAGGTCGCAGTGGTTGAAGAAGGTTCTGCCCCAGTGGGTATCAATCTACGCCGGCAATTCCCCTGGGTGACACAGGAGGTTCTTAGCTTTAGATCCTCCATGACCACAGAGGAAATATCCGGGTTACCCATTGGCAACCCGGTAGGTTTTAACACTTTCTGCCCAGCGGAAGATGAGCCGGTGTGTTCGGGTCGGAACCCGCAAGAGCCTCCCTTTTTCTTTTTTTACCGAGATTTGATCACAAAGATCGGTATCCGCTTTCCTTTTTCCCCCTTTATAATATGTCTTTTAAACCATTTTCTTCTAGCTCCCACTCAAATTCACCCCAACGGATGGGCATACATTGTTGCCTTCGAGCAACTCTACGTATCCTTGTCCGTGAATTGCTCCGTTGCCCTTTTTATGTATTTTTTCAATATTTATACCCCGCGCTCCGGTTCTGAACCTCCCAAGTTGAAGGGGTGGGCCAGCATCCGGGGTCGCATTAGTAAGCCTTCCAGGAGATTGTTTTCTGTATACAGCGACTCCTTCAAAAACTTCAAAGGCGCGTACTTCAAGGTCGTGGCCGAGGCCGGTGAGAAGCCGTGGTTTGTTGGGGAAAAAGATGAGGGAAAATTCCCATTATATTGGTCCCACCAGCATTATCTCCGTAAGTCGGCTGACTATAGGCTGTCCTTATCTGCCGAGGAGAAGCTCAGTGCCAAGACCTTGCTGACCCATATCCGTACCCAGGGTCATATGAGTGCTGCGTCCCTTGTTGCTAAATCCTATGTTGCAAGCGATCAGCCCAGTATGCTTTTCAACATTTTTTATTTATTTATTTACTTGTCGTTTTCATCTTGTTTTCGGGACTGATATTTCCTTGGTTGTGCTGGTAACCTTGCTTCTTTTATTTGCCAGGTTTAACAATGAACCCCAACTCGGATGATGTGCCTGATTACTGCCGGGCTTTACGGGGTAAAGGTGTAGCCCGTCCCCCTCCATCGAAGAAAGCGAAGGTTGCTGCCCCTTCCCCGGGTGCGGGTTCGTCCAACCCTGAGCCCCATCATGGCACATCCATTTTGGATCTGACCCATGATGGTGAGAACTGGTTGGATGGGGAACCAGAGGAGAGCCCCTTTGCTACTGGTGGCACCACCCGGGCTGTGGTGTCTGTTGCGAGGGGTAGCGCCCCACCCTCCCCCCTGCCTGCTGGTTTAAGGAGGGGTTCTCTATGGGAGATGGGGGTTACTGCCGAGCTGCGCGGCGTGACCCGCGCTCCTCCCTCTTTCTATGGCTCTCCTTCTCCATCGAAGGCTGAAGCTGAAGAGCTGCGGAAAGCCGAGCAATACCTGTTTAAGGCGGCTTCTCTGATGAAACCCTACTCCCTCCTGCTCGAGAAGCACTCCGAGATAGTGTCCGAGAAGGATCTCTTGCAGAGCCAGCTGGCCGAGCTACGACAGGAAAATCAGACTTTGAAGTCTGATGCGGCCAAGCTAAGTCTTTCGGTAAAAAACTCTGAAGCCGACCTGAAGGCTATCTCGGATTGCTTTGGTGTGGAGAGTGGTAAAGATGCCATAATAAGATTTGTCAAAGCCAAGCTATCCATGCTGTCAAAGGCGGAGGCCCAGCACGGGGAAATGGCCTCTAAACTCAAACAGCTGAAGGCGCAGCAGGAAGAATTGCAAGCTGATTATGATCAGAGTCAGACTGCATTGGAAAAAGCTGTTGGTTCCGCCTTCAACAATGCTGTGAACCAAGTTAAATTCTTTAACCCTGAAGCGTCTCTCAACTTGGATCAGCTGGATTGCTATGGCTACATCAGCGGCGGAATTTTCTACTCTTCAGCCGATGAGCCAAATGCAGCTCGTGATTGGATGAAGTAGTCTCCACGTTGAATCACTGCAAATTCTGACCTTCCGAGCTCCAAGCTCTTTAGCCTGAAGCAAGTCGGCTATGAATGCTTCATATTCCGCCTGATTGTTCGAGGTCTCGAAATCCATTTTCATGGAATATTCAACTGCCACTCCATCCGGGCTTTCTATTATGACCCCGGCTCCACTTCCTTTTGAATTGGAGGATCCATCCACGTATATGGTCCATTTATCCAGATTATCAGAAGAGATATATGGTGCCGAGGTTAGTTCTCAGACAAAGTCGGCCAAAGCTTGTGATTTGATCGCCTTTCGGTTCTCAAATGTTATGTCGAACGCGGATAATTCTATGGCCCAGCTCATCATCCGGCCTGCTAGGTCCGGCTTATGCAATATCTGCCGGATTGGGAAATCTGACCGAACCAGGATTTTGTGGGCCTGGAAGTATGCCCGAAGTCGGCGGGCTGAAGTGAGGAGTGCAAAAGCTATCTTTTCCAACCGCTGGTATCGCAGTTCGGCTCCCTGTAAGAGCCGGCTTACAAAGTAGATCGGTTGTTGGCCTTCATCATCTTCTCGCACCAGGACCGAGCTGACCGCCAACTCCCCAACTGATAAGTAAAGGATTAAATTTTCTTGTTCTTTGGGTTTGGCCAGTATGGGAGGAGAAGATAACCTCCTCTTAATTTCCTGGAAAGCAACTTCGCAATCTGCACTCCACCCGTATTGCACTTCCTTTCGCAGGAGTTTAAAGAATGGAAGGGCTGTCTCCGCTGACCGAGGTAAGAAGCGGGTGAGAGAAGCCAGCCTTCCAGTCAACTACTGTATTTCTTATTTTTCGGGGCCGTCATCTGCAATACGGCTCCACACTTATCCGGGTTGGCTTCTATACCCCGGTGTGTTAACATGAAGCCCAGAAATTTTCCTGCAAAAACTCCAAAAGCACACTTTGCTGGATTCAAACGGATGTGGTGCTGCCGTAATTTACCAAATGTTTGTTCCAAGTCCTGAATATGTGTTTCCATGCCAGCTGATTTGACGATCATGTCATCAATGTACACCTCCACGTTTTTACCCAGCTGATCCGAGAAAACCTGATTCATCATCCTCTGATACGTGGCTCCCGAGTTTCTCAGCCCGAATGGCATGACATTATAGCAGTAATTTGCTTTCTCTGCGATAAATGCAGTTTTCTCCTGGTCATCAGGATGTAATGGGATTTGGTTGTAACCAGAGTACGCGTCCATAAAGGACAGCATCCGGAAACCAGACGAGCTGTCGACCAGTTGATCAATGTTCGGCATTGGGTATGCATCCTTGGGACATACCTTATTTAGGTCTGTGTAGTCCGTGCACACTCGCCATTTCCCGCTTGGCTTCTTAACCATAACCACATTAGATAACCAAGTCGTATATTGTATTTCTCGAATGAATCCTGCTTCTAGCAATTATTTCACATGATCTTCCAAGACTTGACGTCGCTCCGAGCTGAGATTTCGCTTCTTCTGGGCTACTGGCTTTGATCCCGGATATACAGAAAGTTTGTGGCAACAGAAACTCGGGTCAACCCCGGGGATGTCAGATGATCTCCACGCGAAGACATCGTGGTTACGACCAAGGCACGCAACCAGGCTCCGTTTGTCGTCTGGTTCCAAGTCTTTGCCAATTTTAGTGACCTGTCCCGGTTCTCCAATATTTATTACCTCCAATTCATCTTCCGGCTCTGGTCGCGGCATCTGCTCCTCGTCTCGCATATCGAAGTCGACCATGTGAACCGACCTGTGTGGAGGGGGGTTGTTGCCGGGCTGACTGATTCCAGTAGAAATACTAGTATCCCTTGTCACCATTCGAACAGATCTGAAATAGCAATCCCGAGATTCTTTCTGGTCTCCAGCTATAGTGAGCACCGTACCCTGTTTGGAGATCATTTTGAGTTTTTGGTGCTTGGTTGAGATCAACATATCCCAATCATGGATGGTCGGCCTCCCCAGGATCATATTGTATTCAGAAGGGAAGTCGGCCACGATGAACCTCACCATTTCAGATCGGTATGCCTCCTTGGTGCCTAATGTCAATCGCAAATCAATGTACCCTTTGGGTATGGTGTCTTGCCCATTAAATGCGATTAAAGCTGTGTTACAGGGCCTGAGATCTTCTTCGTCGAGGTTCATCTTTTTAAAGGCTTGCCAAAGAATGACGTCAGCGCAACTCCCATTATCCAAGAAGATTTTCTTGACTCTGCAGTTCACCAACGTCCCAGTGATGACCAACCCGTCTACGTGGCCTGGTATCACGTCGTCCAATTCCTTCCTTGTGAAATATAGTAACGGTGGTTCTGGCTCTTCTTCTTTGAACTTAGGACGTTCTCTGATGGAGAGCACCTCCCTGAGGTACTTTCGCCGAGCATTCATAGTGTCGCCGCCTCCACCGAACGCGCCACTGATAACATTGCATTCGAATTCCGGTTCCTGGAATTCTTCATCATCGCGAGCCTGCTTGTTGCCGCGATTCTCGTCTTTAAATTTTTTATCATTAGACTGATTGACAAACTTGCCACCTCTTCTCTTCCGATTTCGCCATCCCTGAGTGCGGATGAGGTATTGACGCAATTTTCCTTCCCGGATATATTTTTCAATGGCATCCCGAAGGTCCCAACACTCATCTGTGGAATGTCCTGGGCCGTCATGGAATGCGCAGTACCGTGATTGGTCCAGGCCGGCTGGATGCTGTAATGGCCGGGGTTTTTCTACTGTCTTCATTTCTGTGGAGGCCACCTCGCGCCAAATCTGCGACCGAGGAGCATTCAGTGGGGCATATTTCTCATACCGCCCTCGAGTAGGGAACCGCTCTTCTGGCTTTTTCCCCCGCAAATCTCCTGGCTTTCTGGGCCCCTGTTTATCTGATTGACCCGGATGATGTTTCTGGTCAACATTCTCCAGTTCCATCTGTTCAAGTTCTAAGTATTTCTTAGAACGCGTGTTGAATTCGACTAAGGTCCGGGGTGAGTCCTTATAGATCGACTTGGCTAGTCTAGAGGTTCCATGTAGCCCGACGATCACCAGATGTAAATGAACATTTTCGGATAATCCAGGCACTTGGAGGGCAGCAAGTTTGAACCGATCTAGGTACCTTTGCAGTGTTTCTCCGGATTGCTGTTTAATTTTGCCTAAGGCAAACTCTGATTTTGGCTGTTTCTTGCTGGTGGCAAAGTTCAACAAGAATCGTCCACCGAATTCTTCGAAAGATCGAATGGACCCCGCTGGTAAGGATGAAAACCATGTTTGTGCCGCCCCGGTTAATGTTGTTGCGAAGAGCCTAGTAATCAGAGGCTCTTCGATGCCTTTGATATACATCGCCGTGTCAAACGCATCCAGATGCACCTGCGGATCTTGGGTGCCATCATATTTGATCAGCTCGGATAGGTTTAAATTGTCTGGATAGGGAGCCTCCACTATTTCATTTGAGAAGGGGCTGTCATTGTACAACCCCCTGTTGTATTTCCTTCTGTATATTCCGGCAACGTTGTCCGGGCTGCGTTGTAAGGGTCGGTGTGTTGCAGCCGCGTCGCCATTTGCTTGCATATCCTGTGCACTCAAATGCCTAGGCATCCGAGGCGTCTGGTTAAGATCCAGATTTCCTTGCCCCCCTTGCCGTGGTCCTTGCAAGCCGAATCTCGGTGCCCCAATTGCTGAATTTGGGTTTACGGGGATACCGGTAGGGGCAGGCTCCGTTGGTTGCCGATCTTCTATGAGAGGGCTGGAACGGCGTAGATCTGTAACTACGCGATCGACAGCTCTGACCGGATCTGGGTTAGTCATCTGCCGGATCCGGGCCTCTAGTTCGTGGATCTGCCTCGCATCTGCTTGTCTCTGCAGCTCGCTCCGGCGTTCCCACTCCTCAATCCGGCGCAGGAGGGCATCCATGGCCAGATTCGGGCCTTGTCGGCCAAGTTCATCGATGGGCTGCAACCCCTGCATATAAGGTGCATCAGGGTTGCAGGCTAGAGTGGATGCTGAGTCAGAGTGCACTTCGCTGATGTGCACGGCATCTGGATCTTGGATCGGTGGTTGGGGCTGATTATAATCTGCTGCTTCCCGATCCTCCTCCTGATTGGACGTCAAAGGCTGACGGAAGCCACTCCTTGTGGTTCTCACCATCGCTCCTTTTGGTAATTTTAGGGTTCGATTCCCACAGACGGCGCCAATGTTCTGCCTGTTGGCAGATGTGTCCAACGTAGGTTGGATGATTAATCTTGGATTCAGATGTTTCTCTCTAGATACCTATAGATTAGGTATCTGGGAGGAACGTGGATCACTGACACTGACCTAGGCGTCTGCCTTCAAGGTGTGTGTGTGATCTATAGTGATTAGGATTAGAAAATGTGTACCTTACTGCTCTGCTTACCTGCCTTATATAGCCCGGCTCTAGGGTTTGCTTGGCTGGGCCGAGGTGCAGCGTGGGCTTTGGGCCGAGGTGCAGCATGGGCCTGAGTCCAGCCCATAACAGTACCAAAAAAAATAAATAAAAAATAAATTAGGTTCTCCATTTTAACATTCTTAATTTCTATTTGCTATTGGCAGGTGATATGGAGGGGCAGAAATTCTCTCTGGGAGCTCAATGTGCTCCTCAGCCACAAGAAATAAGAATATATGTTCATTTGAATTTTGTTTTTAAAAATAATTTTTTGATATTAGAAAAAATAAAAAAAATCTATTTAATAAGACTTATTTTGTAATTTTTTTAAAAAAATTATAATTATATTTTAGTTTTTTAAATCAAATTTAAAAAGATTATTTGAGTATTTTTTGTTTTGTGATTTCATTTTTAACTATAAAAAAAGGAAAAAATTACTACATGTTAAGAATACTTATCTTCCCGGAACAGTGATAAAGTGCCACCGTTGGCAAAAAAAAATTACCACATTACCACGCGAGCAGTAAATTTTGTCAAAATGTCACGTGGCATATTTCGCTACACTGTGTAGCGAATTATGTGTGCAAATAATTTCCTATACATTGTAGCGAAATATGCCATGTCAGAATGCACAGAACCAAAAATGCCACGTGTCAAACAAGGAAAAATTCGCTACAATGTGTAGCGAATTATTTGCATACATAATTCGCTACACAGTGTAGCGAAATATGCCACGTGGCATTTTGACAAAATTTACTATTGGCGTGACAATCTGGTAATTTTTTTTGCCAACAATGGCAAA
Organism: Gastrolobium villosum; assembly: GCA_032173675.1. Classification (NCBI taxonomy): domain Eukaryota; kingdom Viridiplantae; phylum Streptophyta; class Magnoliopsida; order Fabales; family Fabaceae; genus Gastrolobium; species Gastrolobium villosum. The sequence goes on from JAVKPL010014050.1 coordinate 63,626, forward strand.
ATGGTCACTGTTCCTACGGGTGAAAGTGGGCCGAGCTTTGCCCCGTAAAGCCCAAGCCTATGCTAAAAAATTTCAATTTAACCTGGCCCGATAACATAGTATGAGTCTAACTGTTAGCATGTCTTGTCCCGTTTATAAAAAAACAAATGGCCCGACCTGGCCCGTTGGCCTGTTAATTTTTAACTTCCAAGCAGATCATGAATCAACTCCACAAAATACTCAAATTCTTTTGTTAAAACAAAAATCACAATTTTAACGTCCAAACAGAACCATGATGATTCGATGATTCGAAATACACTTCTTTCCTTCTGAGCTTTTCAATTAAACATTATCAATCACAGAATCTGATATTAGGCTATTTCTAATTAAGATCAATATGAACGAGGAACTCTATTTATATGATAAGTAAACACAGAGATGAGAGATAACTTGAAGGTGGTGGATAACAGTGGTGGCGTGAACGGTGGAGGATGGCGGTGGTGGCATGAATAGCGGTGGTGTGTCTTACTCGGGACTCAGGAGCTTGCAGGTGAATCAATGCTTAGCAATAACGTTGTCGTCTTACAAGATATAAGTAAAGAGTAAAAGAAATCTTTGGTATGTTATTAACTCTAATAACTGAGATTCTAAAGCAGAACTATCCTGAACAATTGGGCCAACTTTGGAGGCTCATGGATCAGGCTTAATATATTATCTGGCCCAATTATGTAATAAAACTTTACATCAACCCAAGCCCAATCTGTCAAATAAAAAGGTCGAGTCAGGCTAGGTCACTGGACCGGGTTATAGGCCCTTGTGGGCCGGCCCGGCCCGGCCCAGTTTCACCTCTAAGTGTTCCTATCTTTCCATCACACTTCATCCATGATTATGTCTAGATAATATTATTCTCCCGCAACCTAAGATTAATAAAACTCTAAAAAAATATATAAAACATTTGTTTCATTAATTATTTTATAAAACATATGAAAGAAAAAGAAAAAAAAAAAGAAAAAACTCAGCAAAATCAAACATACTCAGTTACTCACTGTTTGAAATTGTTTGTGATACTTTGCAGAGATTATCATGTCATTAAGTGATCCAGATTCCAGAACAATAATTAAAAATAATCTTAAACTAATTACAAATCATGTTTTGAGTTAAGCAACTTTAAATAGTAGAAAATAAAACATTTTCACAGTTAACTTTTAAAATCTAATATTTCATGCAATGAAACAGAACAAAGGGAACTGAACTCTTATGAAGAAAGCAAATGAAGCTGAACCTTAACCAACATGTGTTGGCGATACTGAGCAAAAGCAATAACCTGAATCATCTGAAGCAACTCCAAGCGTTCCTTATCACCCTCGGTCACTCACAGACCCAATTCTATGCCTTCAAGCTCGTTCGCTTCTGTGCTCTTTCTCTCTCAAATCTTCACTATGCTCGCCTCATCTTCGATCACCTTCACTCCCCCAACATCTACCTCTACACCGCCATGATCACCGCCTATGCCTCTCGTCCCCAAGGCTACGGTGATGCCTTTGCCTTGTACCGCAACATGCTCTGCATTCCCACCCCACGACCCAACCAGTTCATTTACCCTCATGTGCTCAAGTGTTGCACCGAATCGTGGGGAACCGATTTGGTGCATGCCCAGATCCTGAAATCGGGTTTTGATGAATACCCAGTTGTGCAAACGGCGCTTGTGGACTCTTACTCGAGGGTTTTGGGTGGTGTGGGGAATGCTAGGAAGGTGTTTGATGAAATGCTTGAGAAAAATGTTGTGTCTTTTACGGCAATGGTTTCTGGGTATGGGAGAGTGGGGGATGTTGATAATGCTTTGAAGTTGTTTGATGAAATGCCTGAGAGAGATGTGCCGTCTTGGAACGCTCTCATTGCTGGGTGCACTCAGAATGGGTTTTTCTCTGAGGGGATTAAGTTGTTCAGAGAGATGGTTGTTCTTGCTGTGGAGAAACATTATCAATGTAACAAGCCGAACCAGGTTACTGTGGTTTGCGCACTTTCAGCATGTGGACACACGGGTATGCTTCAGCTTGGGAAATGGATACATGGTTATGTTTACAAGAATGGTTTTGTTCTTGACTCGTTTATCTTGAATGCTCTTGTGGATATGTATGGGAAGTGCGGAAACCTTGAACAGGCAAGGAAGGTTTTTGAGATGAATCCAGACAAGGGCCTGACTTCCTGGAATTCGATGATTAACTCTTTTGCACTACACGGGCAAAGTGGTTGTGCAATTGCCATTTTTGAGCAAATGATGGAGCATGGTGATGTAAGACCAGATGAAGTCACCTTCATTGGTTTGTTAAATGCTTGTACTCATGGTGGATTAGTTGAACAAGGTTATCACTATTTTGACATGATGATTGAGGAATATGGGATAGAGCCTCGGATAGATCACTATGGCTGTTTGATAGACCTTCTTGGTCGAGCAGGTCGATTTGATGAGGCAATGGAAGTTGTCAGGGGTATGAGTATGGAACCCGATGAGGTCGTTTGGGGTTCTTTGCTTAATGGATGTAAGGTTTATGGACGTACAGATTTGGCTGAATTTGCAGCTAAAAAACTAATTGAAATAGATCCCCATAATGGTGGTTATGGTATAATGTTGGCTAATATATATGGTGAGTTGGGAAAGTGGGATGAAGTCCGGAATATATGGAGGATATTAAAGCAGCAAAAGTCTTATAAAATACCAGGTTGTAGCTGGATTGAGGTTGATGACCAGGTTCATCAGTTCTATTCTCTCGATAAATCTAATCAAAAAGCAGAAGAGATGTACAATGTCTTAGAAAGTCTTATTGGTTTTAGAAAGGAAGTCATGGTCGAACTGTAGTCCTTAATGCATAATCTCAGTGCCAATGCTGAGCTTGTTACTGATTCCTGGCATGTACAGCCTTTTGGCCAAGGATTTCTTTGGGGATGCCAAATCGTTTGGTATAATTATTCTCTATATTATTTCAGTTTTGGAGATATATCAAGAAAAGAGAACTGGAAGAAAAGAAAGGACTTCAGCTGGTTTTGGCTCCCTGTGATTAAGTTAATGCAGAGCAAGATAGTTTACTTTCTGTTTAAAGGCCTTTACAGATTAAACAAAGTTTATAGAGAAAAATCAAAAACCGAAACCTCAGGTCCAATTTTTCTTGCGAAAGGACATTTCAACATTAATTATGTCTTGATGCTGGACTGGTATAAAGAATTGCAACGAAAGCCAGTGTCTTGGATATGTTTTATTCATTTTGGTGTGATCAGATCACAAAGAAAATTGGGTCCGATGTATTTTAATGGTCTTGGAGGATTTGGGATTGCTAACTTTTTCAAGATTTGTTAGCTCGGTTACGGTATCATATCAACATGCTTTCTGAATCTTGTCCAGTTCCACCACTGTTTTTTCTTAGTTTGGTATTGGACAGCTTTTGGCAAAGTAACAGCACATGAACACTCACTCACACCCTTTGTATTTGATTCTCTGACAGATGAATTTCAAGGATGCTCTACTAATAAGATTCTCTGGCAAAGTTCACCTTTTATTTTTCTGTTTGGAATATGTATTTACGCTCATATAATCATATGTTGCTTCACCTACATACTACATAAGGTTTCATTATTCAGCTGTAGTGCCTAAATAATTTTTGTTGCTGAATGATAGATTATTTATTTTACACAACATAATGTTAGAATCTGTTAGTAACCTCGACTTAATACGTCACATTGTCTGAAGGGAAATGGTAAATGAAGTTTTTGAGAGCATCAATAGATGGATACTGGCTACACACCCTAGCTAGATTGTTAGGGTTACATATGGCATCCTTTGGCTACACACCCTAGCAAGTAGAATATTTGATTCACTGATTCAGACAAGTTTATGAGACACAAGTAGAATATTTGTATAGGATACTGCCACATGGCACGCTAGATCATGCATATCTTTTTATCTGTCATTCAAATGGGAAGATAATCTGAACAAGCACTTTTAGAAAATGAATGGAACCACGGAGAGGTTACATATGCAACAATAGTTCAGGAATCTATCCCAATAGAGCAGTCCGCAAAAGAAAGCAAAATCTATGGCTAAAGAACCAATTCAACCTAAAAGACGTCCCCTCACATGAGAGCCCAATGGGCTTGAAGGGTGTACAATGCACAGGCCCACTACCCGTGTGAACAAATAAATTCCACTTGAAAGAAAAGTGGGGGACCGCGAGGATCGAACCCGGGACACGAGGTTCTGATACCATGTAAAGAACCATTTCAACCCAAAACCTTAAGGCGTTGGGTGAGAGTCTTTTTAATGATTTATATTATACTCTAACACTATGTATTCAACAAACAGAAAAGTGACATGCAGGATATTCAAACAGAAAATCATTATGTTCGTTTTATTGTTCTTTTCTTCTTATGTAATTTTGTTCTTTACTGAAGATATGATTAATAAAAATCCAATACTCAATGCAAAATATTATGCAAGGTAGATAAAACTTTGGCCCTTAGAAGTCGGTTTGTATCTTTATTCTTTCCTTTTTCTTATTGTTTCCTTCGTTTCTTCAAATTTTTAGGCAATAAGAAAGCGTATTGTTATGCCAGATTTTAATTAATTGCTATGTCCCTGCTTTATAATGTGCATAACGTTTGCTTTTATCTGAATTTATCCTAGGTGCCAAAGGAAGGTGATAGTTTTATCAGCTGCAAAAAAAGACTAATGATATGCGGTTATTACTTAAGTGTGTGTCACTTAAAACTATTTAAAGTTATGTCATTTTAAGAGAGACAAAAAAATAGATAAAGGAGGAGAGAGTTGACTAAAGAATAAAGGTGTGGGTCCCACCTCTTTGTGAGAGTAAAATGATATAAGTTGTGTCATTTAAAATGATAAATATTTTTTCCATTATTTGTATATTTTGTTTCAAAAATGAAAGTCCACTAATAAAGTTGAGTGTATTCATAAGCAAGTGGCGCAGGTATTTTCGCCCTTTTGTCCCTCATTAATTATTTAATAACCATTTTGCCCCTCACTCAGAACTATCTACCAATCTGCTTCTCTTTAGTCGGTTAAGTCAAAAATCTAATTGATTAAATGGTCAAAATAGGCAAAAAACGTTGATTTGAGGATTTAGTCGATTAAATCTCCCTATTTAATCGATTAAATCTCTCAGACATAAGATTGTTCTTCTGATAAAGAGGAATATTTAATCGGTTAAGTTGAACATTTAATCAATTAAATCTTCATTTGACCATTTAATCGATTAAAGTGGGGCAGATTGGTAGATAATTTGTAATAAAGAATAAAATGATTATTAAATAATTAATGAGGGGTAAAATGGTGAAAAAGTCAAGTGGCGCATCTTGACAACATTAAAGTTTTGAATTGCCTCCTAGTTAGACCTATTCTTAAAATGTTAATCTTACAACCCCTACCAAAAAAAAAAAAAAAATTTACACAAACTCACTCTTATAAGATTTATGATTTATGGGAACAAAGTCTACAAGACAAACTTTATGTGGCATCAATTAATATCAAGTCACATTGAGATCTTAACATAGATATTTCATTCTCCTTCTTATCAAATGTTTTATTTACCATATCACTTCATGAGTTAGCTACCTTTTTGTCTTTTGAAGTCCAAAACTCTCGATTCACGGTGATATGATGCTTAACCTTTTTTGATTTTTAGAAACATTTATATTTAAAGCATTAACAAAAGAAGAATAAAAAGGAAAAGAAAAGTCACTGTCAAAATGTAAGAAGAGCAGAATTGCAGATAAGTGAGAAAGCAAGAAAAGTGTCTCGTAATTTGATCGAGGAGAATTTTTTTTTTGAATATTAGAGAAATATAATTACTAGAGAAATGATTACAAAGTGAATTTGATAGGAAAATGTAAAAAAAAAAATTATTTGGTTGAAAAAAATTTATCGGAAAAATTTGGAAAATATTATAAAGTCTATATTTAGTTTGAGTTAAAATATTAATGGGAAAATGATTGCAATTACCAAAATAATCCTAATAAATTTATTTTATTTTGTCAAATTTGGTGCCACAATGGAGGGTCATTTTTGTTAAGAGATTGGAGTTCAACTTTTCACTTCCCCCATTCATCACAAAATACCACATGCAAAGTGGTATTTTGAAGTAGTGATTTTCATCAAATTTTTCACACAACTAACCTTTCCTATGCATCTTATTTTACTAGGGAAATTTTTGAAAAACTTATACCAAACAGGATAATACTTAATACCCACTTACACTTTTCCATCAATCCCAAAATAAATCTCTTACCAAACATCCCCTTAAGAGCGAGAAAGAAGAACAGGAACAAGGATTCCTGAAATGATTCATGCCTCTTTAACCTGATTATTTATATTTTATAGTTGGGTTTTATAAGAGTTATGTTGTAGGAAAAGTGATTGTGTAATGTTATAGAGATTCATTTTGCGTGCCGGAGTTTTTTTTTTTTACTGCGGGCCCCACAAAATGTTGTGAGTGTAGGAAAGTTTTTCTGGTCATGTTAAATGATAGATGATAAACCCTTTATAGTTTGGTAGATTGTAATTTGGCTTATCAAGTAATTAAAAAACAGTAAACAAAATTAACAATTTTTATGGATCTACTTCCCATCAGCCCATGATGAAGTGGTTGAAATGGCCCGGTTTCTTACTCACCTTTTTGTTGTTGGTCTCATCGAAAATTGGGCTTAAACATCCAGATTGGTCCATTACATCACCGACGTCAGTGTGGTGATGTGGCGCGATGCAGTCCTTACAGTATTTGGACGCCGCAGATGCTGATGCTGCTGACAATGGAGAGGAAATCTGATCCGTTGGTTGCTTGGGATTAGTGGGCGATAGCTGTGTTCCACCATTTCCACCCTTGGAAATCTGCGGTCCTGATTGTGCTTACACTGGAAAATCCATCGCAACCGTTGAATGTGGAAAATTCATCTGTAGATGTATTGAATGCGGTATTATTATTATTATTTTTTAAATTTGGAATTTTTTTTTTATCACTTTTAAGTTATTTGTTTTTCGTCATATTACAAATTTAGAAGAATTTGAAAAGAGAATATATCAAATTCGATATATCTAGTATACCAAAAATATTCCCACTTGGGACGAAGGAGGGTAATCCGCATTATAATAATAATTATTGGTTTGATGTTTTTTTTTTGTGTGGTTATATTGTAAAAAATAAAATTATATATATATATATATATATATATATATATATATATATATATAAAGTATTTTTATATTTAATCACCATTGAATCAAAGAGAGCTAAAAATATATATAATAGTAATTAGTAAAAATTATGAAAATTTTGACAAATAAAAATACATTCCATAATTTTTTATGTATCTAGAAGATAGAATTTATCATGACATTAAACCGAATTATTATATTCCTTCGCTTTCTCTTTTTTATTTTATTTTATTATCTGTTCTTGTTTAATTTTGGGGGACCCAGGCACCCAGCATTTCTTACATGCATATATACTCTTACACTTATTAACCTTTAATCCTTCTCATGGCATCCTCTTCTTCTTCCTTCCTCTACGATGTGTTCCTCAGCTTCACGGGCACTGATACTCGCTACGGTTTCACCGGCTATCTCTACAAGGCTCTTTGTGATAAGGGAATTTGCACTTTCATTGATGACGAGGAGCTTCAGAGAGGGGAGGAAATCACACCATCACTTCTCAAGGCTATTCAACAGTCCAGGACTGCCATCATCGTCCTCTCTACCAACTATGCATCTTCTTCATTTTGCTTAGACGAACTCTCCAACATCGTTGACTTCATTAAGAGAAAGGATCGCTTGGTTCTGCCAGTTTTTTACAAGGTCGATCCTTCTGATGTGCGATATCAGACGGGTAGTTACGGAGAAGCATTGGTTAATCATGAAGTGAAGTTCAATGCTAACAAGGAGACGTTCAAGGATAACATGGAGAGGTTGCAGAAATGGAGGAGGGCTCTACAGCAAGTAGCTAACTTGTCTGGCTTTCATTTCAAACCTGGGTACATTACCTCACCAATCTTTTTACCTTTTTATTAATTTTCATTTGTCTAATGATTTAATCTAAACATTTAAAGACAGAAGAAATATATACTTGTTAACCTAGCTTGAACATGTTAAATCACTGTATATGAAATTAACACTTTGCATTATAAGTACCAAGACACGGATATGAGGAATTTATTTTGACTTCACACAAACTTCTCTTACTGAACAGGGACAGATCATATGAATACGAGTTTATTGAGAGGATTGTTGAAGACGTCTCCAGCAAGATTAATCGTGTTCCTTTATCTGTTGCTAAGTACCCAGTTGGACTGGAGTCTCAAGTAGAAGAAGTAAAGTTGCTTATGGATATCAGATCTAATGATAGGGTTCACATGGTGGGGATCCATGGAATTGGTGGAGTAGGAAAGACGACACTTGCTCTAGCAGTTTATAATTCTGTTGCTGAATATTTTACCTGTTTATGTTTTCTTCAAAATGTGAGAGAAAATTCAAACAATAAAGGGTTATCACATCTCCAAGAGATCCTTCTTTCTGAAATGTTTGGAGGGAAGAAAATTGAGTTAGCAAGTATCCAAAAAGGAATTTTGGAAATACAGAGCAGGCTCCGGCGAAAGAAGGTTCTTTTGATTTTGGATGATGTTGACAAGCTGGAGCAGTTAGATGCTATTGCTGGAAGTCCTAATTGGTTTGGTCCTGGCAGCAGAGTCATAATCACGACTAGGGACAAACAGTTGCTAGCATGTCACAAGGTTGAAAAAACATATGAGGTGAAGGAGTTGAATGAAAAAGATGCTCTTCAACTGCTAAGATGGAATGCTTTTAAAAATGACACAGTTGATCCAAGTTACATCAACATTTTAAGTCGTGCATTAACTTATGCTTCTGGCCTTCCATTGGCTTTGGTGGTAATAGGATCCAACTTGTTTGGAAAAAGTATAGGAGATTGGGAATCTGCTCTAAATGAGTACGAACAAAATGGCAATACAAAGATCCAAGAGATACTTAAAGTAAGCTATGATGCTTTGGAGGGTAAAGCAAAGAGTGTATTTCTTGACATTGCTTGTTGCTTCAAAGGATATCCATTACTAGAGGTCCAGAACATTCTGTATGCTCATTATGGTGAGGGCATGAACTATCATATTAGAGTGTTGGTTGAAAAGTCTCTCATAAAGATTGATTTGTATGGTGAGGTGACTCTACATGACTTGACAGAGGACATGGGTAAAGAAATTGTCCGACAGGAATCACCAAATAATCCTGGGGAACGTAGTAGATTATGGTTCCACGAAGATATAGTTGATGTTTTAGAAAAAGATATGGTGAGTAAAATTGATATAGATGGTTTCATTTTTCAGGTTTTACCTTATTTATCTCTTCGAATTATTACATGCTCGAGTCACAAATGTCTTTTGCCCTTTATAATATGTAAATTTCTCTAAATATGTCTGTTTAAGTCTTGCATATATACATGTATTGTGGCTAATTCATACTTTTTGTGATAATAGGGAACTAATAAAATTGAAATCATATATTGGAATTCCCCCTTATGTGATAAAGAAGAAGTGGAATGGAGTGGAAAGGCATTTGCGAAGATGAAAAACCTCAAGACACTTATTATTAGTGATGGTCGTTTTTCCAAAGTTCCTGAACATTTTCCAAATAGTTTAAAAATTCTGGAATGGTGGAGATATCCTTCACAGTATTTACCATCTGATTTTCATCCAAAGAAACTTGTCATATGCAAGATAATGGGTAGTTGCTTTACGTCACCTGAGTTATTGAAGGCAAGTGTAACGAGTTCATTTCCCTGATCTTATGTATTATTAAGTTCATTTTAAGACTATTCATTTGATTCTTATTCCTTTTGCTCTTTTTTTTTTTTTTTTTTCAGAAGTGTGTGAATATGAGAGTTTTGAATTTTGACTATTGTGGAGGTTTAACACATATACCTGATGTATCTGGTCTCCCAAATTTAGAAGAATTATCATTTGAGTGTTGTGAGAATTTAACTACAATTCATGATTCGGTTGGGTTGCTGGATAAACTTAGAATATTGACTTGTTCAGGTTGCATAAAGCTTGGAGCTTTTCCTCCCATGAAATTGACATCTCTTGAAGAACTAGATCTTACGGAATGCTCAAGTCTTGGGAGTTTTCCAGAAATATTAGGAGAGATGAAAAATATAAAATATCTTGACTTGTTTGGAACTCACATAAAAGAATTGCCATCTTCATTTGAAAATCTTACTGAGCTTCGAGAATTGCATGCCAGTTTTTGTGGAATTGTTCATTTACCAAGTAGCATATTCAAAATGCGAGAACTGGCTGTGATTGTGGGTTTCAGATGGGATTTGGGTTCACTTCCAGAAGTGTGCTCAATGGTGTCTTCAAACATAGAACGTCTCGAACTCGTGAACTGTAATGTGTCAGATGAATTTCTTGCAATTGGTCTCACCTGGTTTGCTAATGTGAAAGATTTAGACCTAACGGATAATAATTTCACAATTATTCCTGAATGCATCAAAGAATGTCGCTTTTTAAGGAAGCTTAAGTTGGATTTTTGCAAGCATCTTCAAGAAATTGGAGGGATTCCGCCAAACTTAAAACATTTTTCTGCAATAAACTGCAATTCCTTGACTTCCGTCTCTATAAGCAAGTTCCTGGATCAGGTTTTGTTTTTTAATTTTTGTATTTGATTTGATTTAATGATTGATAGTGTAGTTAATGTTGCTAAGCTTATGAATTATTTATGAATAACAGAAACTGCATGAGTCTGGAAACACCAGGTTTTGTTTGCCTGGAAATATAAGGATTCCAGAGTGGTTTGAGCACCGCTGCAGCAACTGGGAACGGTCAATTAATTTCTGGTTTTGTAACAAGTTCCCTGCCATAATGCTCTGTCTTGTTGTGGATAACTTCGATTGGGATGCACCCACCGTGATCATCAATGGCAACAAAGGCTTCAAAACTGGTTGGCCTGACAACCTGCGAGAGTATCATACATATGTTTTTGGTATGCAACCAGAAGATATTAAGCTGGATGAAGCGTCTTTAAAAAATGAATGGAACTGTGTGAAGGTTACATGTGGACCCTGCCGAATCCTTAGTAAAGGCGGAATTGGAATCCATGTTTTCAAAGAGAAAAATAGCTCGGAGGATATTCGATTCACTAATCCTGATTTTTATGTTCAGCCTTAGGGAAGAACTTAGCAAGGCGCAGTTCAGAGGAAGAGAAGGAAAACACATGGGTAGAACATATGGACATGGAAATTTCTGAAGCACGATTAGTGCAACAGCAACAACATATGGGTTTATGGTCATGCATGTGGACTAGGTTTGCAGTTGTTTTCCTTTCTTCCTGCTCCAGCAATGCAGTCAGTTGGATGATAATGTGAATTACGATTCACCTTCAATGGTAAATTTTCTAGTGGTCTGCTATATGGATGTAACTAATTTTAGTTGTCGTATTTATTCATCTTCCACATAAATGGAACTAAACAATAGATGTACAAAGACTACAGCGCTCGATTGAGGTGCATGATTATTATTTTATTTTATTTTTCTAGAAGAAAATATACAAGAATTCAATTTGTTGCTTTAGTAGTGACAAAAAATAATAATTTTGCTTGTGTTATGGAATTGGATGCTATTAGATTGTGGATTAGTAAGAAAATACTATTATAAGTTTTGATTTTTGTAGTATTTTAGTAAATAATCTTGACTTCATAATTTGAAAACCATATTCTACTTATTAATAATCTTAATAGGCGGCAACATTGTTTCAAGAAAGAGGAAAACAGGTACTAGTAATGTTGGATAATAAAGATGATAATTTGTTTTGTCAGGCATTTTCTGAAGAGTTTTGTGATTTAGGATTCCACAATTAGAAGCTTTCATGGAGGTAAACAATCTTGTGTCATTTATTTCTCCTTATGATAAGGCTCACTTTAAGGATAATACTATGGTCTAATGCACATGGAGATGTACTTTGAGGCCAGTGAGCAATGCTGTTATATGCCTCCGGAGATGATTGCTGATTCAAATTCTATAACATCAGTTGTGACAGAGTTAAACCATCTTGTGATTTCCTGTCTTTATGTTATCATTAACTTTAGTAAATGATAACATATATGGGATGAAGTCCGGAATGTATGGAGGATATTAAAGCAGCAGAAGTCTTATAAAATACCAGGTTGTAGCTGAATTGAGGTTGATGAGCAAGTTCATCAGTCCTATTCTCTTGATAAATCTAATCCAAAAGCAGAAGAGATGTACAATGTCTTAGAAAGTCTTATTGGTTTTAGAAAGGAAGTCATGGTCGAACTGTAGTCCTTAATGCATAATCTCCGTGCCAATGCTGAGCTTGTTACTGATTCCTGGCGTGTACAGCCTTGTGGCCAAGGATTTCTTTGGGGATGCCAAATCGTTTGGTATAATCATTCTCTATTTTATTTCAATTTTGAAGATTTATCAAGAAAAGACTACTGGAAGAACAGAAAGGACTTCAGTTGGTTTTGGCTTCCTGTGATTAAGTTAATGCAGAGCAAGATAGTTTACTTTATGTTTAAAGGCCTTTACAGATCAAACAAAGTTTATAGAGAAAATTGGGTTCGATGTATTTTAATGGTCTTGGAGGATTGAAAAACGATTGGGATTGCTACTTTTTCAAGATTTGTTAGCTCAGTTACTGTATCATATCAACATGCTTTCTGAATCTTGTCCAGTTCCACCACTGTTTTTTCTTGGTTTGGTATTGGACAGCTTTTGGCAAAGTAACAGCACATGAACACTCACTCACACCCTTTGTATTTGATTCTCTGGCAGATGAATTTCAAGGATGCTCTACCAATATGATTCTCTGGCAAAGTTCACCTTTTATTTTTCTGTTTTGAATATGTATTTACTCTCATATAAGCATATGTTGCTTCACCTACATACTACATAAGGTTTCATTATTCAGCTATAGTGTAGTGCCTAGATTATTTATTTTACACGACATAATGTTAGAATCTGTTAGTAACCTCGACTTAATATGTCACATTGTCTGAAGGGAAATGAAAAATGAAGTTTTTGAGAGCATCAATGGATGGAAAACATCAACTCCTCATTCTCAGCTTCAAATGGGCCCCATGTTACTATGGTATGTATTTTTTTCATCTAATTCTTTTTTTTTTTTTAATATTACTTCATAATTTTATCATTCTTAGGTCATAATGTTAACGCTATTAATCTATACATTAAATGTTGAGCACAACTTCAAAATAAAGGCGAACATTACCAGAGTAGTAAAACAAGATCAACAGGATCATTGCTGGGGTGAATCATTACATTAAATCAACGGAAGGGTCTTGCTAGAGCCCTTGTATTCACAAAACACAACTTAAAACCATTTATTTCTGATCGTTTAGTCACAAGGAATAAGAGATGATCATTCATCAATATTTCAAAGCTCCTGCTTGGCCTTATTACCCTTGAGCTTGGCTGGCTCATTGTTCCCTGCAATGCTCACCACCCTTGGACCTTTGATATTATCAGATGACAACTTGTTCATCGTCAAAGTCAGCACTCCATTCTCCAGCTTACCTTTGTGTCATTTCATTGTGTCATTTCATTCTTATAAAGAAGTTAGACTCTTACTTTTATTTTCTTTCATGTTCTATACTGACAATTTTTATAATGGACTCATGAAATTGTGGGATCCATCGACTTTTTAAAAAAAAAAAAAAAAAAAGTTTCTCGGACAACAAGAGAGACTCATTCCCCATAATTTTATCAAAGTCTTCGACGAAGTTTTTTGTCAATAATTTTTATCGATGATTTGGACATTTTTAATAGTGTCATGAGATCCTTTACTTTTTCTTTTATGTTTAGTCTCTTATTTCTTTTCTTAACAAGTACCTAGGCATAAGGACAAAACAAAAATTATGCACGAGTTTTACTTTAAACTATTCATGAAAGCTCCGCGAGGAAGGAATATTTTATTCCTTATGTGCTGCACAACCTAATTTTGTTAACACACCCATAGCAATATATAACTCTTACAACTTCCAAGAGTTTACTCGTGGGCCACGAGGAGCACAACCTCATTTTTTTATCTTCGCCGATGACTTTATAGATGTTAGTCTTTGTAATGGCTTCTAAAAAGCTTAGTGCTTATCTTAATTTTCAGCCACCAAATTCAACAACAGATGTGTCTTAGTATCTGTTTCAGTATTTTTAATGAAAATCAATTACATATCTCAAATTCCCTTCGCAAGCCCCTTGAAACTGACAAACCAATATCGAAACAATTTAAGCACCTTCTTTTACTATAATTAAAACTTCACGTGTTTAAACCGTAAGGGTAACTCAGTTGGCAACTGAGCTCCTAAGGATTTGCTTGAGTCAGGGGTTCAAAATCTTTGGAGCCATGTGCCTCCCTCCTCGATTGGGGGATTAGTCTTATCCTTCTTCCAATAGCGAAGCTCAATGCGCTCGTTGTTCCCATAAGGGGTTAGCCTACAATTTAGATTACCAAAAAAAAAAAAAATTCACATGTTTGACTATGCTACTTCATTTATCTTCCTCCTGTCCCTCAAAAAATTTTATTTAAAAAAAAAGGAAAGGAAATAACAAAATGGGTGAACTAAACGAACAACCAAACCAAGCACTTCAGTTAAGTTATATCTAAAATGTATATATTCAAACATGTTATCTAAATATGTTCAGCCAATTTATCTAAGAATTTCTATATTCAAATATTTTATCTAAACATAGTAACTTCACTGAAAGGGTGAAAAGGATATAAAGCCGAATATAAATCGATTTTAGAAACCATTTTTACTTTTAGATTAATATCACTTCACACGCTACCAGTAATCACTAGAGAAATGATTTTGAAAAAAAGAAAAAGATAGAGAATGAGAGAGAGGAATAACAAGACAAGAGAGGGAATACATGAACACCGACAAGCAGCTGCAAAGAAGGGAACACATCACAAGAATTATTCAAAAGTTAGCATTGATAATTTATTTGTAACTACAAGCAGAGAACTCATGACAACAACAACAACTATGACTGCATTCATTCAACGCTATTTAGCCACAAGAGATTTCATTCAAACTACGGTCCTAATCCCACCACTGAAACCAGCATCTACAAACACAACTTCAAAGGCTTCATGCTCAGTCAGATTAAGACGTCTTCCACCTTCACCATTATCAAAACGTCCAATATCCAAACAAGTTGGAGAGCCAGAGACACAGAACACAAGCTTATAACCCCTCTTGTATCTCTGAATGTGAAACTTTCCACTCAGAGTCTGTTCTCCTGGATGGTCTTCAGGACCACCAATACCCACACATGCTTTTTGAATATGATTATCAACAAACACCAACCATTTTGATGATTCAGCACAATTAGGCTTCTTTTCAAATGCAATATCCAATGGTGTGCCTTTAAAAATAATACCAGGGCTTATTCCTGGTATGCTGAATTTAACTGGCAAGCCATTGATAACCTCAGAATAATCTTGCAATACAGTAACTGGGCACTTTGAGTTCCCGGTTTTGCCAAGTCTTACTCCACCACCTGCTGCACCAAAGATAGCTGGCAGAATGTAGTATTTTCCACCTGGAAAAATGGGATTTCCATTTATGTCCAGAACTTGTTCAACATCATCTGAGAAAGCTAATGGGAGGTTTGTAATGAAGGCAAAGAGGAGGAAGGAGAGGGTAAATAGTGTAGGTTTCATGGTTTAAAGCTAAGGATGTTGTTCTACTTGTGACTTGTTCTGTTCCCTCTGCCTCTCTTATCTATATATAGAATTTTTAAGAGATACTTCATGTGATGACATTGACGTGGATGTAGTAAGTGACTCATGTATGGATAAATTTTGAGTATTATAATACATGCCAACATAGGAAACATAGTAAGTAAACTTCGGAACAGCGATCAAAATGTTACTCTTCACTAAGTTTTTTATCTAAATGACACACGAATATTGTTATTTCCAATTTGTCATGGGGCAAGTTCGCTACTCAGTGTAGCCAACTCGGTTTACTGACGTGTCACGTTTTTAGTGAACACTAAGTTTGCTACACGGGGTAGCGAACTTCATATTTTATTTTTTAACTTGGTACTTGTTATCCACTAGAAATGTGACACATCAGCAAACCGAGTTCGCTACATGGGATAACGAACTTGCCCCTATGACAAATTGAAAATAACACTATTCGCGTGACATTTAGGTAATTTTTTTGATAAATAGTGACATTTTTCGTAAAGTTCTTCCTTTAGAAATTATATCCTACACAATGCACTGCTGCATCTTTCGAATTAATAAGTGCATTCTATGTTTGTCCGAATAGAGATATTGTTTCCCAAATTTGCAATTAACTAATGTTTTTTATGTTTGCTCAAAACAAGACTTGAAATTTTATTTAAAGTATATAGACTCATTTATAATTTTAAATTATAGAAATACATAAAAAAAAATGTTATGAATCGGTCACAATGTCACAGAGACTCAATTTATTGGGCCAGTGTCATTAAGGCTCATAGAAGACAATTACATTCTCAGGCTCTCTCACTCGTCATTGGAAATTTTTTTTCACTTAATACATATTTTCTGCTAGTCAAGAGACACTTTTTTACTTCATTGAAATGCAGTCACAAGAGCCATTATTTTCTCGTAATAATGACTTTCCTATTAAATTTAGATATATACCTTTGTCTCACTAGATTATTGTTCTATTGACATATTAGCCTGGAGTATTACCAAGACTCGAACAGTTCAAAAAATATAGAAACCTCGAAATTGATTAACATTTTTTTATATCTTATCGATGAAAATATTTTCAATGTGACCGGAGTACCAAACATTTAGTATATCATTTATCATCTGCCTTTATGATTATTTTTCCAGTATCATCTTTTCCACTTTTAATAAGGGAGTAGGTATTCTCATAGCATACAAAAATGTGCTCTTGGCCTCTCATAGTTAGTTCATAGAGTCGAAACTTGTAGAGATATCAAAAGGAGCCAACTCGCCTCAAAGAAATAATTAGAATTGGGTAACTCAAAAAAGAAGAAGTAATCCCATGAGCTCCACGTCACAAGGAGGGGAGCACAACTTCCTTTTTTTAATAACTAAACAAGATTTAAATAACAGGAAATAAAATTATTCATGAGCTCCTTTGTGGATAACTCAACGTTTTTTTTTTATTATTATTATTTTTTAACAAACACGCAGGTGTAAGGAATAAGGAGAAAACAAAAATTAATGGATGAGGTTGATTAAGACCATACGACTTTATTGATGTATAAAATTGTAAGATTAAATTATTGATGTATGCTCCGCGAGGGAGTAGTAGTTTATTCCTCCGCGTGGTGCACAACTTACTTTTTATATTTGTTAATTGTTAAAAGTTCACCTCGTGTTTATTCAGGCCCGTACAATTTTTTTTCTAAAAATCTTTGTGCCTTTTAGCTTCGAATAAATACAAAGTTTGTGGTATTTTCAATATCAAATATGGATTTTTTAAGAGTTACGTTGTAGGAAAAATGATTCTATAATGTTACAGAGATTCGTTTTGCGTGCCTTAATTTTTATTTTTATTTTTTTAAAAAAAGTGTGGAGCCCATAAAATATTATGTGTAGGAAACTTTGTTGTGTTATATTAAAGGATAAAACGAAAACCCATTAAATATTTGTCCCGAAAGAATCTTAACATGTATTTGTTTAATTTTCTTAACCAATATACAGCATACTAGAAAACAAAAGGTGTGATTTTTTTAATTTATAGAACGATTTAAATAAGTTATGTTTAGAATATATCAAAAATCAACGAATAACGTGGCCATTTATCAAATTTCATCAGTCAATATGTTAAGATATATAGTCCCATGGTATCAGAGCCTCGCCGTCCCCCACTTTCTCTTGTGGACTCTCTTAGCACAGGTAGGTTGGACTTGTTGCATCATCCACTCTTCAAGCCCAATGGGCTCTCGTGAGAGGGGGCGTGTTGAGATATATAGTCCCACATTGGTTGTATGTGCAACCAATGTGGCCTTTATAAAGCCTTGGGCACTCCCACCCTTTGAGCTAGCTTTTGGGTGATGTATCCCAAGATTCTTTACACAATATACGATATATTCAGGTAAATTATTGTGTAATATCTCAGTGTATGAATGTTCAAGAAAGCAGAGGAGGCCGCGAAAGGGGATGTGTATGGGAAGGCTATAATAACTTTAAGATCTAGAACAATAATAGCTCATAAAAATGGGGTAGGATATTCCTAGTACCTATTTTTTCTACTATCACTCCACTACCACTTTAATCATTATTGGATTCAAAAGTTAATTTTTTTTTTCTCTTTTCATTCAACTTTTTTTTTAATCCAATGGTGATTAGAGTGGTAGTGGAATAGTAGTAGAAAAAATTGGTACTAAGAGTATTCTACCCTCATAAAAATATATAATATTATGTGTCATCCGGAGAAGAGAAGTTTTTTAAGTGAGAGAATATTTTCTAATAATAAAAGAAGAGGAGGGATATTCTCATTATCAAGATTTTCCACTACCAATTTACTACCTATCTAATCATCATTAGATTAACATTTTCTTTTTCTTCAAAAACTTTTTAACACTCTCTCTTTTTTATCCAATGATGACGTGATTGATAATAAATTACTAGTAAGAATTTTTGATAATTAGAATATCCCCACTCATAAAAAGAAACGAAAACATCATTTTGTGTTGTAGGAAAATACATAACAATTCCTTCGCATAGATTGAAACTTGTCCCATTTATTTTTGCTTTTTGTTTTTGAACAAAAATGATGGGGCCCATGTATTATGTATATGGAGGAATTATTGCTTATCATCTGCAATAACGGCCCATAAAAGAAAGTGAGCCAAAAACCGTTTGTTTAAGTCTCACTCTTGTAATGGGACACTATTTTAATACGAAGGTGTTGGGTTTGAAAATGGTTTGATTCAGTTCTTAAATTAGTTCTAAAATTCGGTTCGATTTATGAATTGGTTCTTCAAAATCCGGTTCCGCTCATGAATCAGTTTTTAAAAACCCGGTTATTATAAGAACAATTCAATTTGGTTCATGGTGCGGTTCAGATTTTTTTTTGATTATTTTCCACATCCCTATTTTTATTGTGTCTTAGATGGCCAACACATCTTTGTTGGGCTTACGTGGACCAGCCATGACAGAAGACCCCGGCATATAGTAGGCGAATTCAGAGTACCAAAATTTATAAGAAGTTTGTCCGGTCGTCCATAGCTTGCAATGTTTTCAAAACGAATACAATGGAGTGGCCGATTGGTCACAAGCTTTCAGGTTGATCTTCATGGCTTGTTGATTTCTCGTTGTGTATGGTTGGAGGACGTCTTTGACTGGCAGGTTAATTAGTCGGTGTTTTATGTTCCCGTTTGCTTTCCCAGTTGTTGTTGGTTCTGGATATTATTTGTTAATTTGTTCTGGTTGTGCTTTCTAAAAACACCATGTAACAAAAGGCATGTTTTTTTCACCAAAAAAAAAGGCATGTTTTAGGGGAGTAACACTATACGTTTTAGAGGTTGTTCCGGCGCTCACATTATTCTACATGAGATTTAGTTATCTCATATACTTTCACACTCTCGCTCAACTCCTTTGAAGATGATTTAGCTAATCCTTCGATTAACATACATCTTCTTGAGATACATAGTCCCACATTGGTTGGATGAACAACTAATGTAGCCTTTATAAGGCCCTGGACACTCTCACCCTTCGAGCTAGCTCTTTGGATGACTTTTTGGATGGTGTATCCCAGAGTTCTTTACATGGTATCGGAGTCTCGCCGTCCCCCAATTTCTCTTGTGGACTCTCTTAGCACAGGTAGGTTGGGCCTGTTGCATTATTTACTCTTTAAGCCCAATGGGCTCTCGTGTGAGGGAGCGTGTTGAGATATGTAGTCCCACATTGGTTGGATGAACAACTAATGTGACCTTTATAAGGCCTTGAGCACTCCCACTCTTGGAGCTAGTTTTTGGGGTGATGTATCCCAAAGTTATTTACACATCTCAAGCTTTATTGCTAATCCAAGGATGATGATCTAGGTTTTCGTAAAATCATGCGCGGAGAGAAGACCATTTTAGATTCAGTCCGAGTTTTACTTCGTTTGGTGATACATTATAGTTTTGCAGCTTTAATTTGCATGGCCAGCTTTACATTATAGTTCGTGTGCATTGTATACTTGCAAAATATGGGAAAATAGGGGATGTGGGTATAATAAGGACGCACAAACATATAAATGTCATCATTGGAACAAGAAACCTCCGACAAATATGGAACTAGGTCCAAGGAATGCTTTGGAGATTTAATTTTCTCTAAATTCATGCATTTGAAATACAAATACAAGTATGAATGCAAAAAATTTCTTTTGGGAGAGGTAGCTTAACTCTACTATGACATGGATGTTTTTGACTTGAATGAAATTGCTTCCCTTGAGGGATACTTATAATTATAAAAATAAAATATAAATATAAATACAAAATACATAAGCCTTCGAGAAAAATAATAAAAATAAAGCCCTTCCTTTGTATTCGTGATATATATTATTTTTCTATTAATAGCTCACCGATTAATTATATATATATTAATATTTTTAATATCACTATATCTTAAGATTTTTTAAAAATTAAATGCTGAAACGATATATAATTAGTTTCTATGTCTCTCTCAGACAGGTGAAAATGAAGCAAATATGGAGCAAATATATAATATTTCCCGGACCAATGCATAGGGGAGGAGAGAGAAGAGACGAGAGAGGGAGGAAAGAAGAGACGAGAGAGGGAGGAAGAAGAATGGGGGGGGGGGGGGGGGGGGGGGGAAGGGCTATTACTTATTACAAGTTTTTTATTTTGAACTCAGATTCTTTTTAAAAAAATTTAAAGTCTGAATTAGTCTAAAAGTTTGTTTATATGTCTAATTACATGATAAATTTGACTTGACCAAATGCATGAAGTGTAGTCGAAAATAAGTTAGACCGCAAATCACCAATAGACCTGCTAAGAGGTCGTTTGGTTGAGCTTTTTCTAAAAGTAACTTTTACTATTTTTACTTTTTGTAAAAGTTAAAGCTATTTATATTTTTATAATAATATATAGTTTTTGAAAAAAATATTTGACTTTTGACTTCTGCTTTTATGAGAAGTTAAAATTTTTAGCTTCTGGAAAAAGTAGGTTTTTGACTTTTTTTGTGACTTCTTTTTTAAAAAACAGACATCCAAACAAACTAAAAACGAAAAATGCTTTTTTCTTGAAAAAAAGTAGCTTTTGAAGAAAAAAAAACTCATCCAAACGGGCCCTTAGTATATGGGCCAAATTGACCTAGCCCAATTTGATCGTGCTTTCAGCTTTGTTGAGTTATAGGTTAACAGGTTGGTTGCTTAATCCACTGCGCCTCTTTCTTGCTTAATTATTATTATATTTTTGGTACATTGTGATGATGCAAGAAATTTCACCAAAATATTAACAAAAACGTTTGGCTGCATCACAAAAAATTGATC
The DNA here is from genome assembly GCA_032173675.1 of Gastrolobium villosum. Taxonomy (NCBI): domain Eukaryota; kingdom Viridiplantae; phylum Streptophyta; class Magnoliopsida; order Fabales; family Fabaceae; genus Gastrolobium; species Gastrolobium villosum. Next base: position 85,186 of record JAVKPL010014050.1, read on the forward strand.
ATAAATCTCAAGAAAAAATAAAGTTAAAGGATCAATTTATACCGATGTAACTCTTAGATTCATTATTAATTATTGATCTTAGTTATGTCTGATGATGAGTCTAATTTAGTAGTCACGTGAGTTGGGTTATTAATAGTGAGATCTACTAGTAACAACGAACATAAAACTTGTAAGAATTACACTGGCGTAACAAGTCTATTCTCTCTCAAACTTAAATAGTAAATCAAACATTCAAGGGTAATTTAGTTGGCAGTTGAGTCTAATGCACTATATGTTTCAATAATAAGCAAATCTTAGGGGTTGGACTCCGAGGACAAAGTGATGGGAGGAGATTGTGTGGGGATATCTGCAAGTTATCTACCAAAAAAAAAAAAAAATAGTAAATCAACACAAAGTATAACATAAATAATGAATCAAACTACATATTGAACCTAAATAATAAATCACCCAAAACCACAATATCTCATAGTGATTACTCCCCATCATTGGCTTATGTATGGAGGTGACCTTGTTAGAGAGATACAAAATAATTAATTTAGCTTTATCCAATACCTTAAGATTTTGGGTTGAAATGATGTTTATCATGACATCAGAGCTTTAGTGACCACACAGTTGCGAGTTCGATCCCCACCATCCCACTTTCAGGTAAAATTAAGAAAAAGCACAAAACAGACCAAAAAATGACCTTGTGCGACTCAAGGCAGACCTGAATAGGAAATGAAATTTGCTCATTGCTTGTGTTAGTGTAATTGCCACATCATGGTGATGTTGCTATCATGGTGGACTGCGTGGTAGCATAAGCTCTCAATTATTTGAGGTTTCACTCTTATAGAATGAAAAATAAAGAATAGAAAAGAAGATCAAGGTTTATGTTAATTTTTATTTGGTTGAGTTTTGTAAATTGGAAACCCAATTTATTTTTGTTTACTCATTGGAGCTGACAATTAGGTGTTGGTTTTAGGATTTTTGGTTTGGATTGGAGTTTGGACGAATGCGCAATTGCTGCAGGGCAACAACACCCACTTGGGCAAAGTACCCTTGAAGAGTTGGCTTTTTTTTTATAATAAAATTAAAAATATCAGGACACATCATGTCATGGCTAATTCACAAATTAGGGTGCTCCAACCCATTGAACTGGATTATATTATGCTTGGTGTAAGAGATTATTCTAATTTAATCGGTGGTCTTAATTAAGTTCGAGTTCTTACAAATATAGTTGTGTTAAAATATGATAGAGAAAATTTGTCACTCATGTAATCCTATTCATCTCAAGTCAAACTAGTCAAATAATTGATGAACTGATAAATAATAATAGGGTTTTATAATTCTCATTTAATATGAGAATTGAAATTTTCCTACACATCCATCGATTTCCGTGCTGATATGGGTCCTACAAATAATTTTTTTCTGACATATGAATCCCACATGCTTTTTATCTCTACAACATAAAATTTTAATTCTCATATTACATGAGAATTATAAAATCCATAATAATAATAATAATAAAAAGCTCACTTTTAAATCGGCTTACAACATGAATAATACTAACCCTCAATAGTCATGGGTTAGTATGAGCTATAGCCTGCAAGCTATTATGCTTTAATTTTAGCTAACTTTACCCCGCTATAATTAAACTTGTGAAATAGTCCAACGTATTTAATGGAGGTTTAAAATACGCTATTTCCACATTAATCCACACACTGCATGTCACTCTTTCTCTCTCACACACATGATAATATCAAAAGAGAATGTACAGTGATAAACGCTACAAAGCCAATTTGTTTCCTGTGATACGGTTGCCTCCGGCGAGGAAATACGGACACTTGTAAAAACATGAAGAATTGAGTCCGACATGCTCCGACACATTGTCGGACACACGGCTGACTTTTTCCGACACGTTGATCATTCCGACACGCGAATTTGACCGTGTCCGACACGGTCAAATGGCATTTTCGTAATTTATTTATTTATTTTAATTTTTTTAAAAAAATTTAGAATATATTAATTAAGCTTCCACCTGATCATATCAATTTTATTTTTTTTGTCTTTTTTTCCCTTAAGTAGATAAGAGATCATCTCAGCATCATTGTTGTCAATTCCTATTACGCTCTTGTTGTATCTCATTCTCTATGATCTCTCTCTAATATGATTTGTTCTCTCTATCTGATATTATATTTCTCTCATCCCAATTTTTATTTTTTTTATTAAAGCTCCCATCTTTATAACGTGTTGATGTGTATTATTAATTTAGTTTCATTTTTTGTTAAATTATTAAATATTAAATGAAATATACACTATATAAATTAAAAATATTATTTAATATTAAAACGTGTCCCAACGTGTCGAAATCCATAATTTTTTAAGATTGACGTGTCGGAGTGTCGTGTCGTGTCGTGTCACGTGTCGCGTGTCGTATCGGTGCTACATAGGCCTCCGGTATGTCTGTCCATTAGCAAAGTGAGAAAAAATAAAATAAAATAAAATTAAATAAAAGAAGTTAGATTCAATGTTGTAACTCACTCACACGGCTAGCTTGAGCAATTCACATACCCAATCAAATAACTATCACCTAGTATACACCCACGCATTGCATAGACGTCTTAGAATTTATAAAGCATCATTTACTCTATATTTTCAACCTTCCAAGCTTGTTAGCAATTGAAAATGATGTGAAATAATAATAAAATATGAGGCAAACAAAAGTCAAACTAAGTTAGACACAACAATATCATTGTGGATTGATACATACTCAGACACAACAATATCATTGTGGATTGATACATACTCAGACACAACAATATCATTGTGGATTGATACATACTCAGACACAACAATATCAATCCACAATATCATTGTGGATTGATACATACATCACAACAAGTATTATTTCATCAATTATTATTCAAAGCTAGCACGGAGATACTTGTATTATTATATATTACACACACTAGTACTGTGGATATTTCATTCAAATTTCAAACTACGGAGCTTAATCCAGTGCCATCAGCATCTACGAACACAACTTGAAAGGGATCATTATCATCAGTGATCAGGATTAGACGCCTTCCTTTGTCATCATTGTACCTCCCAATATCAAAACAAAGACCAGGAGGGGCAGTGATTTTGGGACAGAACACAAGCTTGTATCCGAAACCATATTTCTGAATATGAAAGCTACCATCTAGAATCTGTTTTCCTGGATGGTCTTCAACACCACCAATACCAACCCATTCTCTAGGGAAATCATCAACAACAACCACCCACTTGGATGATTCAGCACACTCAGGCTTCTTTTCAAATGCAATATCTAATGGTGTGCCTGTAAAAATAATACCAGGGCTTAATCCTGGTATGGTGAATTTCACTGGCAAGCCATTGATAACCTCAGAATAATCTTGCAGTACAGTAACTGAGCAACTTGAGTTCCCAGTTTTGCCAAGTCTTACTCCACCACCAGGTGGACCAAAGATAGCTGGCAGAATGTAGTATTTTCCACCTGGAAAAATGGGTTTTCCATTTGAGTCCAGAACTTGTTCAACAACTTGTGAGAAGGCTAATGGAAGGTTGGTGATTAAGGCAAAGAGGAAGAAGGAGAGGGTAAGTAATGCAGGCTTCATGGTTTAAAGCTGAGGATGTTGTTGTACTTGTGTTGTGTCTTGTTCTGTTCCCTCTGCCTCTCTATATATAGAACTTTTAAGAGACGCTTGTGATGACAGTGATGTGTGGATGTAGGAAGTGACTCATGGATAAGTTTTGAGTATTATATCACAATGAACTTATTTAATCATGTATACATATAAGTTGGTGTACAAATTTTTTATAAATGCTGCGAGTGGGAGTATTTTACTCCTTTGCACCGTGTACAACTTAATTTTTAGGGCTTTATTTCTCTCTCCTGTAGCAAGAAAGAAATTATTTTATATGAGTTTTCGTTTTGTACTTTAATATGGCACAACAAAGTTTTTTACATACACAACATTTTGTGAACCCCACATTTATAAAAAAAAAAAAAAAAAAAATTAAAGCACGCAAAACGAATCTCTATAACATTACACAATCACTTTTCCTACAACATAACTCTTATAAAATCCATTTTATATTGGAGACAAATTAAATGGGATCTACTAATTTTATAAAAAATAAAAAAAGAGAGACATATCTTTTTCTGTGAGTGCGTCATAAAAAATAAATCTCATATAATGTCTAACTATAATTTCCCTAATTTTTATGTATGTCATCGGTGTTTGGTAATTGTTAAAAGTTCACCTCGTGTTCTTTCGAGCCCCGTGCCAAAAAAAAAAATTAAAAAACTTTGTGGCTTTTAGTACCTTCGAATAAATACAAATATTGTGGTATTTCATGTTCAAAAAAAATATTGTGGTATTTCTAATATTAAATATTTTTCCCCAAGGAATCTTAGCTTGTATTTATTTAATTTTCTTAAGCATTAATATATAGCATACCAAAAAACAAAAGGTGTGACTTTTTCAGTTCAAAGAACGATTTAAATAAGTCCTGTTTGTTTATAAAAAAAACAAATTAAAAAAAATAAATAAGTCCTGTTTAGAATATACCAAAAATCAACGAATAACATGGCCGGCCATTTATTAAATTTTATCAACCAATACACTTAATATTAAAGTTTAAGTACGTAGTATTTCAATGTATGGATATTCAAGGAGATAGTGGTATAGACCTAAGCTCAAAGAAAATTATCATAAAGTCGAAGAGGAGACTGCGAAAAGGGGAGATATGTGTTAAATCTACGGTGGCTTTACAATTCGGCAAAGTAACAGTTCATAAAAGTATATAATATCAAGTGCCCTCTATGGGAGAGAATAAGGATTTATATAGGTGGAGAATATTTTCTAATGATGATAAAGAGGGAGCCAAAAATTGTTAGCTAGCCTAGGCCTCACTCTTGCTATGAGACATTGGCTCACCATTGTGCAGTTAAGATGGTGAGCTATGTAGAGAGAGTGAAATCCCGTGGAATCCAATACGATGATGTCTATTGACTCACATGTGGAGCGTTATAGGACTGGGCCCTTATTGGTCCTTGGACGGATGACCCATCCTTATTGGGCTTGTGTGGACTAGCCATAAAATAAACCCCCTAACTTGGTAATTTGCGAAATCAGAGTGCTAAAATGTATGTCAACTTAGTCCGGTAGTTCGTAGTGTGCAGTGTTTTCTAGATGAATACAATGGTGCGGTCGATCGGTCACAAACCTTTAGGCTGATCTTCATGGCTTGTTAATTCCTCATGGTGTATGGTTGGATGATTATGATCAAGATTAATTAGACGTCTTCCATTCTCATCATTGTAGTAAGAAAAACTAGTATTTTGAAACTTATTTATGAATGTGTAGTAACCAGTCGCACCAAAATGAGACGCGACCTGTCACATCTAAAAGTGGGTGTGATAGGAGGTTGAGTCGCGCCCCATTTTGGGCACAACTCACCCATTGATAGCACGTTGCAAAAAATAGTCAACAGTTTTACCATAAAATTTTGAAAGGTTATAATTCTTTACTCGAGCATTCGAATTAGGTATTTTTTTTATTTCACGTAACTTTTTGAGATCCATGCTCCGACGACTTCGTGAAAGTCAAAAATTTCCTAAAAAATACATTATTGTGTCCCGTTTGATACATCTTATCGTGATAGGTAGTGAAATATTTATTAATTTTTAGGACCAATAACCAATAAATATTTAACAATTTACCCATAATATTAGTATAGTTAAATGCGCACTCATAAATTTACCAAAAAAAAATAAAATATGCGAACTCATACATATGGGTGTTGGAAAATCTCTTGGTAATATATTCCATGTTTATGAGAATTGATGCTAACGAGGTTTTGTATTTAATTTAATTTGCCTAATGCGCACTCATACATGGGTGATAGCTTTTGGCACGCCATTACCAGACCAGTACGTGTATATAGTCGCTTTTCATGCCATTCTTTTGGATGAAAATTAATAAATATTTCAGCACCTATCACGATAAAAAGTGTCAAACGGGATTTATGGAAACATTTTTTTGGAATTTTTTTTTTTGACCAAATTCCACTCCTGGATTTGTCAGCGCGTAAATATTTAAAAATTATGTGGGATAAAATAAAATCACTTGATTTAGATTTATTACTCAAAAATTATGACATTTTGAAGTTTTACAATAAAACTATTAACTATTTTATACCACGTGTTATCATTAGATGAGTCGGACCCAAAATCGGGCGCGACCCAGCCTCCATCAAACCCCCTTTTAGACGCAACCATTCCATTTTTGTGCGACTAATGCTATATATTCGTAAATAAGTTTCAAAACATTACTTTTTCGTATTTTCTTATTTAATTTGTAATACTTAAATTTTTTCCTACACAATGCACTGCTGCATCTTTCATAAGTGGATTCTATGTAAACATGATTTCATCAATTTGCCGTTAACTCATACTTTCTATGTTTGCTCGAAACAAGATTTAAAATTTCATTAAAAATATATAGACATATTTATGATTTTAAACTATAGAAATACAAGTGAGATAATTTCACTTTTATCATACTGACTCTTGCTCCCAATGCACTAGATGAGGATGATTGCCTCACATCTAATGGGTTAGGACAAAACGGTTATGACTTCTTCTCTCATTCATCCACACGTACTCACTTTGCCTTTACTCTCCTAAAACACGGTCACAAGGGCCACTCTGTCCAACACTTTTCTTTGATACTTAGCCTTTGTTTGAGATTGATATGTGGTGACTCTTTCATTCAACTTAAATCTATACCTATGTCTCAACTCAATAGATTATTGTACTATTGACACAATACCAGTGATGGAACGAGGAAGGGGCTAGTGGGAGCATCCATCCCACTTCAAATTTATATGAACTTTTAGAAATGAACATTATTTCTAATTTTTAGGTCATATGTAAAGAAAAATGTATATATACGTAAAGAAGCTATTATATTAAAAATAATTATGTAAATTTTGATGTAGAAATGCTATTGTAAATGAAAAAGGTGGAATGTATGGTGAAAATGATGAAAAGAAAAGATGCAGAGCATAAGCCATAAAGATATTAGAGAGAGTAAATAATTACCATTTTGTTATTTTTAATTTGTTCCAAGTGGTACATGGAGCTAGCCACCCACATGGAAAATGGTACAAGGGTTGTTAAGTCAATTGTAAGAGAAGTGAAACATATAAGTTGGTGTACTTTGTATTATAATAATAAAAAAAAGGAAAAGTGTTTATCATTTTAAATGACACAACTTATATCCTTTCACTCTCACAACGAAGTGGGACCCACACCTTTATTTTTTTGTCAACTCTCTCTTCTCCTTTATCTATCTCTTTCTCTCTCTTAAAATGACATAACTTTACATCCTTTAAAATGACACACACTTTACCCTAAAAAAATTATGAATGCTCCACGAGAGAGTATTTTAGTCCTTTGCGTGGTACACGACTTAACTTTTATGTATATCATCGGTGTTTTTTTTTAGGGTTGGCAAAACGGGCCAACCTGACCCAACTCGCATTCAACCCCAAAAAAAAGAGTCGGATTAGGATTGACTCGAAAAAAAAACGAGTCAAAAAACCCAACCCAACCTGAGTCGGGTTAAGTTAACTCGAGGGTTGGCTCAAAAATATAGCTCGTGGGTTGACTTGAAAAAATAGCGCGCGAGTTGACTCGAAAATTGGCTCGCGGGTTGGCTTGAAAATTGCTCGCGGGTTGACTCATTTTCAGCCTATTTAAATGACCATGTAGTATTAATGCACAAGCTATGTGGCTTCCATCAGCTTAAACAAAGGGTTACAAAATGAGAAATAAAAGCAAAATATTTTAGTTTCGAATTATCTTACAAATTTGCATCAACATCAAGAAACAATCATAACCACTTGCTACCAAGTGGGTAAGATATTTGAACCAAATAGAGCCAGCATAACCTAACAATATAAAAATGGCAGGGATGTGAGAAGATTAGAGACTTAGGTTTAGATAAGGAAGAAAAATGATGACAGCATGTGTGGGTTTTATCCATTTTTGTGTATTATATTTTTGAATTAAACTCAACCCGTGAGCTGGCTAATTTGACCCGCGGATTGGCTCGTTTTTTCGTGAGTTGGCTCGGGTTGACATGTCATTTTTGCCAATCCAACCCAGCTCATTTTTGGCGGGTTATGAACTAACCCGACGGGTTTACTCGTTTTTGCCAACCCTAGTTTTTTGATGGTTAAAAGTTCACCTCATGTTCTTTCGAGGCCCGCGCCAAGAAATTCTATAAAACTTCATGGCTTTTAGTAATTAGCATCTTCGAATAAATACAAATTTTGTGATATTTTTAATATCATATATTTTTCCCGAAGGAATCTTAGCTTGTATTTATTTAATTTTCTTAACCAATATACAGAACACCAAAATACAAAAGTTGTGATTTTTTTAATTCAAAGAACAATTTAAATAAGTTCTGTTTAGAATATACCCAAAAGCAACGAATAATGTGGCCATTTAGTAAAATGTATCAACCAATACATGGTACTATACTAGGTGAATTGATGTGGAATGAGAGTAGGGTTTGTATTTCTTAAGGGTGTAGTATTTCAATGTACGGAGATTCAAGGAGATACTAGTATAGATTAAAGCTCAAGGAGAATTACCGTAAACAATTGCAGAGGAGGCTGCGAAAGGGGGAGCTGTGTGTGAAAACTATAGTGGCTCTAAAATTGGGTAGAGTAACCGCTCATAAAAGTATATAATATCACGTTCCCTCTCTGTGAGAGAAGAAAGATTTATATAGGTGAAAAATATTTTCTAATGATGATAAAGATAGTGAGCCCAGTGATACACCCTCACACTTGTGACATAGGAGGTTATTTAAAGTGAGTCGGGACCACCATTTTTAGGTGGTCCCTTAGTGTAAATAGAAGGGTAAAATGGGAAAAGTGGGAAATTAATAGGGGTAAAAAAGAAAAGAGAAAATTAATGTTGTGAGAGAGATTCAGTAGTCCTGGAACATATTAAATTTTTCCGTGACATAGACATGCAATTCTGTCTCCTTATGCCAGCACCTGGGAGCACGAGACACCTCTTTTTCGGCTTTGACTTATGCGACTAGCCTTGTCCCCTCCTTGCATCCCAGATTGGTAAGATTTTGAGGTTCCAACCACTTTTTCTCTCTGATACTGTTCCTGCACCCTTTTTCGTTGTTTTTTCCAACTATATTTTAGGTGACCTATGATTGATTCTACCTCTGATACTACGTCCTCTAATACATCGAAGTTTGTGGCACCTGTTTTCACTAATTATGTTAATTCACCATTGTACGTAACTCTACCTCTGTTGCGCACACTAGTAATTCCTTTGTTAGTATATCCAGATAAACCTCTTTTGGTCCTTGGGTTCTTGATTATGGTGCATTAGACCTTATTTCTGATAATAGATCTTTATTTGCTAGCCTTTGCACTTTCGGTTACCTACCTACTGTTACTTTGGCTAATGGTACATCAGTTAAGTCTAAGGATATTGACACTGTCCTTTTTTCCCTTCTTTACTATTGATAATGTGTTTTTTGTTCCTGATTCCCCCTTCAACCTTTTAGTCAGATAACCAAGTGTCTTGATTGTATTGTTTCTTTCACAAAATACTTTATAATTTTGCAGGATCAGAGTTCGAGGAGAACGATTAGTGTGGATTCGAGTGTCATGGCCTCTATCAGCTATCACCATCATCCCATATGTACTTTGTCATGGATTCTCCATTTACTATTTATGCTCGTCTGGGTCATCTAAGTCTTGTTAAGCTCTAGAAAATGGTACCACATTTTTCTACCTTATCTAATTTGTCTTATGAGTCTTGTCAGTTTGGAAAACTACTCGTAATACATTTCCCGATTGAATCAGTCATCAAGTTGCGTCTCCATTTGCTTTAGTTCATTAAGATGTTTGGGGTCTTAGTCATACTACCTCCATTATGGGGGCTCAGTACTATGTTACTTTCATTGATGGTTACTCTCAATGTACTTGGTTATTTTTAATGAAAAATCGTTCTAAGTTGTTTTCTATGTTTTAGTTATTTTTTAATAAAGTACTTACTTAGTTTGGTGTTCATATACACACTTTCTGCAGTGATAATGCCCGTGAATATTTATCCAATCAATTTCAACAATATTTTGCATCTTATGACATTTTATACCAGATGTCTTGCTCCCATACCCCCCAACAAAATGGTGTGGCAGAATGCAAACATTGTTATATCATTAAAACCACTCAGACCTTGTTACTTCATGAACATGAGACAAACTATTATTAGGGAGATGTCATTCTTACTGCATGATATCTTATTAACCGTATTCCCTCCACTGATCTTACAAACCAAGTACCCCACTCTATTTTATTTTTTCTTCAACCGCTGCACTCTTTGACCCTTACATTTTTTGTTCTACTTGTTTGTTTATGATCTTAGTCCCTGTCGTGATAAGTTATTTGTCAAGTCTCATAAATGTGTTTTTCTAGGTTATCCTCGCTCACAACAAGGTTATCGTTGTTACTCTCCCACTATTTGTAGATAATTTGTGTAGGTAGATATTACTTTCTTTGAGCCTGTGCCATTTTTTGGTGCTGCCTCTTTTCCTAGTGGCCCTGCTCCAGTATCAGTACCTCTTGTATCATTTGAATATAGTCTTTCACTATCCCCTAAAGCTCCTGCTTCTGCAAACTCGGCTTCAGATCCACCTATGCCACAAGACACTCACACTATTGTTATTGAGGCACCTGCAGACTCTCTTCCAATGTCACCTTCTCCTGCGGCTCTGATCTCACATGTTGATATTTATCTACCCATTGTTCTCCTCATAGGTACTTGAACTTCTCAGCATTTACCCGGGTACTTAGTTAATCTGAGTTATCATTGCCTTTCTCCTACATATTTTGTTTTTTCATCTTTGTCTTATGTGTCGACTCTTAAGTCTACAGGTGAGGTGTTATCCGATTCCGGATGGCAACATGCTATAATTGATGAGATAAGTGCCTTTCACATAAATGGTACTTGGGACTTAGTTACCATTCCCTCTAAGAATTATGTTGTTTATTGTGAATGGATATATATTGTCAAGGTTGATCTTGATGGATAGGTGAATCGTCTCAAAACTCGATCGGTAGTCAAAAGCTACACTCAGGTGTTTGGTTTGGATTATGGGGACACTTTTTCTCTTGTTGAAAAAATGGCATATGTTTGTCTCTTCCTCTCAATGGATGTTATTCATTATTGGCCCCTTTATCAATTGGACATAATAAATGTCTTTTTTATGGTGATCTTTCATAAGAGGTTTATATGGAGAAACCTCTTGGGTTTTTGGAACCTGGGAGAGTTTTTTTTTTTCTTATTTGTCAACTTTGCAAATTTTTGTATGGTCTCAAGCATTTTCCACAAGCTTAGATTGGGAGATTTAGTATTGTATTGTCTCAAAGATTCTCATTTGGTTAGGATTATGACTCTTGACCTTCTACTTTGTCGAAGTTGGGTGTCCCTTACTCTACGTTGCCCTATGATGCACGGACACGACACGACATGCCGATACATTAATTCTAAAAAATAACATATTTCGACACGTTGGGACATGTTTTGATATTAAATAATTTTTAATATACATAATATAATTTATATTTAATACATATAAAAGTCCATCATAAGTCATATATCCAATCAAATATTCAAATTTCATAACATAAATAAATAAAATTCATACCTAGTTAATTTTTCATATCAAATTTCATAACAGAAAAAAATTGATTTATAAATATTTTTTTATTTTTAATTAATAAAATAAAATTAAGACTAAAAAAAATATATCAGAGTGTATCCGAACATTGAACACGTGTCAAAAAAAAATTAACTGCATATCAAAAAAACATGTCGGAACGTATCGAAAAAATAATCATGTGTCCTAAAATATTAAATACGTGTCCGAGGATTGCTGATGTTGCCCTTACGCTCCGATCATATGTTATGTAGTTGTTGATCTCCTGAGGTGTGTCCTTTGGACTGATGTGACAGATGTTTGGTGGCTGAGTGTGGCCATGTGTTGTTCAGCCAGTGGGGAACATTTCTCAATTATCGCATTCATCATGAACAATTTTGGCAGTCACATGCTTTTTTGTCGGGGCTTTAAATGCGTCATAAAAATTTCATTGTGCATGGAATTTCACCAATACCCTCAATTTGGGCCGTTAATTTGTAAGCTTCGAAATTTCAAGAATTAAAATGCTTTAGTCTCTCTCATGCTAAAAACTACGAATCAGTAGTATATCTATCGAAAGATAGTGATCGTTCCCATAAGGAACAACGTATTTGATTTCTTTTATCTTCTTCTATATATTTTTCATAAATTCTAATTAATTCACTTTTCAACTAAAATTCAACTACTACAAATTAAATTCAATATTGATTATATAGAAGTACTCTAATTTCGTCTACAACGATTAACAATCAAATATCATCAACTGGAATTCTGGAATTCTTGATTTTCCCCTTTTATTTTGCATTCTTGCTTTTTATCTGCTATAGCACTTTCTCGATGAAAGTTAAGTGCTATAACACTTTTCTGAAATTTTCCTAAACCCAGAATCAAATTGATTCAAACTTGTTCCCGTAGATTAAATCAGGTTTGTTTATATAAAATCTCACCTTTCACTTTAAATCATCCATGGTTTTAAGCATTCAATCAACAACATGCATGTATCTTAATTTTCTAATCAAGATTCATGAAAAATAATAAAAAAATAATAACAACCCATTCGAATTACGGGATATTTATATTATGCTTGATAAGGCATTATTTTAGTTTAATCGGTGGTCTTGAGTTTGAGTTTTTAGATATATAATTTTGTTAAAATTTGGTAGAAATTTTTTTGTCACTCATGGGATCCTATCTGGCTAAAATGGAACTAGTCGAATAATCGATGAACCGATAAATAATAATAAAAAAAGAAAACTCACTTTTAAACGGGCTTACAACATAAATACTACTAACCCTCGATAGTCATGGGTTAATTGAGCTAGGCTGCAATCTAGTATGCTTTTACCTAAATTTTTTTTTTTTTTTTTTGATAACAGCTTTTACCTAACTTCAGCCTATATAAACTTGTGAAATGGTACAACTTATTTAATGGAGGTTTAAAATGTGCTATTTCCACATTAGTGCACACACTGCATGTCACTCTTTCTCTCTCACACACACATGATAATATCAAATTTGAGCATAAGAGAATGTACACAATGATAAACGCTACAAAGCCAATTTGTTTCCTATGATACCGTTGCCTCTGGTTTGTGTGCCCATTAGCAAAGTGAGAACAAATAAAAAATAAAATAAAAGAAGTTAGATTCAATGTTGTAACTCACTCACACGGCTAGCTTGGGCAATATTCACTTACCCGATCAAATAACTATCACCTAGTATACACCCACGCATTGCATAGACCTCTTAAAAATTATAAAACAACATTTTCTCTATATTTTCAACCTTCCAAGCTTGTTAGCAATTGAAAATGATGTGAAATAATAATAAAATTTGAGGCAAACAAAAGTCACACTAAGTTAGACACAACAATATCATTGTGGATTGATACATACTCAGACACAACAATATCAATCCACAATGATATTGTGGGTTCATACATACATCACAACAAGTATTATTACGCTAAATATTATTCAAAGCTAGCATGGAGATACTTGTATTATTATATATTACACACGCTAGTGTGGATATTTCATTCAAATTTCAAACTACGGAGCTTAATCCACTGTCATCAGCATCTACGAACACAACTTGAAAGGGATCATTATCATCAGTGATCAGGATCAAACGCCTTCCATTCTCATCATTGTACCTCCCAATATCAAAACAAAGACCAGGAGGGGCAGTGATTCTGGGACAGAACACAAGCTTGTATCCGAAACCATATTTCTGAATCTTAAAGGTACCATGAAGGATCTGCTTTCCTGGATGGTCTTCAAAACCACCAATACCTACCCAATCTCCAGGGAAATCATCAACAACGACCAACCATTTTGATGATTCAGCACAATTAGGCTTCTTTTCAAATGCAATATCCAATGGTGTGCCTGTAAAAATAATACCAGGGCTTATTCCTGGTATGGTGAATTTCACTGGCAAGCCATTGATAACCTCAGAATAATCTTGCAATACAGTAACTGGGCACTTTGAGTTCCCAGTTTTGCCAAGTCTTACTCCACCACCTGCTGCACCAAAGATAGCTGGCAGAATGTAGTATTTTCCACCTGGGAAAATGGGTTTTCCATTTGTGTCCAGAACTTGTTCAACAACTTGTGATGAGAAGGCTAATGGAAGGTTGGTGATTAAGGCAAAGAGGAAGAAGGAGAGGGTAAGTAATGCAGGATTCATGGTTTAAAGCTAAGGATTTTGTTGTACTTGTGTTGTGTCTTGTCCTGTTCCCTCTGCCTCTCTATATATAGAATTTTTAAGAGATACTTGCATGTGATGTGGATGTAGGAAGTGAATCAGATATGGATAAGTTTTGAGTATTATATCACACATGACTTAATTACGTTTACAAATAAGTTAGTGTAAAAAAAAAAATTATTAGATGAGTATTTTACTCCTTTAATTTGCATGGTGCACAACTTAATTTCTAGGGCTTTACTTCTCTTGTGTAGTGAGAGAGAAATCTTAGGTTGTGAGATAAATAAAGTGGTAGGAAGTAGTATATTACCAAAATTTTTCCCTTTGTGTGGTGCACAACTTAATTTCTTGGATCACCATTTTCTCTTTTTTCAAAAACTTTTTAGCATTTTCTCTCTTTGATTCAATGGTGTGTGGTAGTAAGAGAGTAGAAATGTAAATCAAGTGAGATCCAAATTTTAAAAAATAAAAAAATAGTAAAGAGAAGCACATCTTATTTGTTGATACTTGCATGTGATGAATATGGATGTAGGAAGGGACTCATATATGGATAAGTTTTGAGTATTATACATGAACTTATTTAATTACGTTTAGATATAAGTTGGTCTAAAAAAAAATCATGAATGATCCGCGAGGGAGTATTTTACTCCTTTGCTTGGTCCAACACTTAATTTTTATGTATGTCAACGGTGTTTGTTTATTGAAGTTCACCTAATTTTCTTTTGAGCCCCGTGCCAAAAAAACTCTTAAAACCTTTGTGGCTTTTAGTACCTTCTAATAAATACAAATTTCGAGATTCACCAAAAAAAAAAATTAATACAAATTTCGAGGTATTTTTAATATTAAATACTTTTCCCGAAGGATCCTTAGCCTGTATTTATTTAATTTTCTTAAGCCATATATAGCATACCAAAAAACAAAAGGTGTGACTTTTTTTAGTTCAAAGACGATTTAAATAAGTTTTGTTTAGAATATACCAAAATCATCGAATAACGTGGCCATTTGTTAAATTTTATCAACCAATACATGGTATACCATGTGAACTCTTGCGTAATGAGAGCTCGGTTTGTGTTTCTTAAGGGTGTAGTATTTCAATGTATAGATGTTCAAGGAGATAGTTGTTGGATATATTAATAATATAATTCAATAATATGTTCACATATAAGTTCAATAGGTGAAAGCATGGTTATTTGGACCTACATGGGTTGAAGCTCAATAGCTTGTATTATCTCTAGGGTTTCCTATGCTGGGGGTATAATACTGGAGCATTCCAAATTTAATGTTTCTTGGTGTAATACTTCAAGCACCTGTAAACCCTTATCTCTCAAACTCATAACCTCCAAAAATCTTGAAGTATTAGCTTCGTGTGTCAGATTTGAGTGAATAAGGAGTCAATTTGAATATCTCATATAGTGTAACTCATATTTTAAATCACTTTTGCAATTCGACGGAAGGATTTATCGGGATTTGAGTTTGAAGAAACTAGAGCCGCAACTTTTCGATCCAGATCCCAGAAATTTCAGGCATTTTTAGAAAGTGAAACCCAATAGGCTTTATTCTACTCATCAAGGCGATCGTTTTGAGTGGTGACTCGCCTTAAACGGAGATCGGACGAAGGAGATATGACTGTTACAAATTTTAGGTACACTTTTATGCGAAAAAGAATATTCATTCGAAAAGGAATATTCCAAAGGAATATTCTGTTAGTTGAGGAATATTCTGTAGAGGACATTTTAAAAATCAGAAAATGTTCCGGTAAGTTTCTGGCAACAAGGGTAGTCCATCTTAAGGTTTTTGGGCGCTTCAGATATGTTTTTGGGGTCTGTTTTGGCAAATTCCAAATCTACAGAGCAATTTAATGAAAGTTAGAGCTTTTACTTCAATTTGTGAAGTCTATGAACTACAAGGTGCACTCTTTCTAACTCTTAGCTCTAATTAAAATGCCTAAATATAGTTCCTATTATATTATGAAATGAAATCATTTGATATTATTGAATTTTATGGTTCGAAATTACATGTTCAATTTGGCATGGAAGAACATGAAATATTCTATAATGTATTAAATGATTATGCATTTACCATTGAAAATTGTGTATTAAATGATTATGCATTTACAAAGGAAGATGGATATTTTTGTAGGGATTACTTGCTAAATTCTCTAAATATTCATCTAGCTATGACTTGCAGTGAATATAAGACGACGAAAAAAATATGAAATCACTTGAATGCTTATTTCTAAAATAAGAGGGGCTCTCCACAACTCTCATAGCAGAAAAGTTCTTTGAATTCAAATTTAATACGAATTCAGTTAATTATACTTGAGAACATAAGAATCAAGCTGAAAGATGATAAATCTGATATGTCTGATAATCTTTTTGTCGATCTTGCATTGAGTAAACTATCTGTTGATTGGAGTTCTTTCAAGACTGAAAGAACAGAGTGAGCTGCATAAATTAAAGAGGTTTATTTATATTTACGATAAAACAATTTCTAGAAAGAGTTTAGAACAAATAGGATAACAAAAGTTAGTTACCTACTTAGGCTTTGTTTGGGAGTTGGCTTTTGGAGGGGAAGGAAGGGAAAGGGAGGGTTTTAGTACGCCCTTCCATTATTTGTAAGTTAAAAAAAAAAGAGGGGGGAGAATTGGGGATTTTTACTAAACCCTCCAAAACTCTTCTTCTTCTAAAAATCAAAGTTCCCCAAATATTGAGAGTTTGAGGGAGAAAATATTAAAAATTACTTATCTACTATTAAAATTAAAATGTGAAAACTACATAAATGTGAATCATTTGGAAATATGACATTATTATAAAAGTCTCAAATACCGACAGAATTTATTGACAAAAAATATTTCGTCAAAAAATAGTGATGAAATTTTTGATGAAAATTATATACCTCAAAAAACTTCCCTCAAAACTAAAGACGAAATTAGAGACGGAACAAATTTTGCCATAATCACTGACATAAATTTTTTACGGAGAAAAAATTCAACCAAAATTATTGATAAAATCTAAATTCCGTCAAAACTTTCCAAGAAAATATTCTCGTCCAAAATTTTGAAGAAACACATTTCCATCCAAAAGTTTCGACGTAAAACAATAACTTTAAAATATATTTATGAAAAATATTTCCATCAAAATTTGTGACTAAAAACATTTCTGTAAAAGATTTTGACGAAATTTGTTTTTTGTCAAAATTATTTACGGAATCTAAATTTTGTCAAAACATTTCACTCAACATATTACACAAAAACATATATTCATAAAAAAAAACCACGAAAAATATTTTCATCAAAATTTTCAATGCAACACATTTCCATCGAAAATTTTTGAGAGAATAAAATTTTCGTTAAATTTTTTGACAAAAATATTTTTGTCAAGAATTTTAACATAACACATTTTCATCGAAGATTTTAGACGGAAAATATTTCTGTCAAATTTTTTGATAAAAAATATTTCCATCATAATTTTCAACGGAACATATTTCTGTCAAAAAAGAAAATATTTTTGTAAAAATTTTGAAAATTTTTTTTTTCAAAATTTTTAACTAAAAACATTTCCATTGAAAATTTTACCTAAAAAGTTTTGTCGTAAAACATTTCTGTAAAAAAATTTGACGTAAAACATTTCTGTAAAAAATTCTGACGTAAAATATTTAAGTAAAAAATTTTGACAGAAAAAAATTCGTCAAAATTCTGAACAGAATCCAAATTTTGTCAAAATATTTCGATGAAAATATTTTCATCATACATTTTGACGAAAAAAATTTCCGTCAAAATTTTCGACGAAACACATTTCCATCTAAAATTTATGAAGAAAAATATTTTCGACAGGAATTTCGATAAAAAAAATTTCTATCAAAATTTTCAACGGAACATATGTTTGTAAAAAAAAGTTTGACGGAAATTATTTCCATAAAAAAATTCGACGAAATACATTTCTGTAAAAAATTTTGGCAAAAAGAATATTCCATCAAAATTCTTTACAGAACCTAAATTTTTTCGAAAGTTTCACAGAAACATTTCCCTCAAAAATTTTGAAAATTATTTTCTTTGAAGTTTTCTTTGAGACACATTTTCATCTAAGATTTTGCACGGAAAATTTTGCGTCAAAACTTTTAATGGAATTTTTTTTCGAAAATATTTAGCAAATCATTTTCGTCAAAACTTTTGACGAAAAATAAATTTTGTGGAATATTTTGACTGAAATTTTATTTTTGTGAAATATTTCATCGGATAAAAATTCCATCGCCTTCGATGGAGGGTATTCCGATGAAAAAATATTTTTTTGACATAATTTTTGTCTTTCTCAACGTAGAATTTTCATTGAAAATATGATCTTTTTTAGTAGTTTGAAAAATGCATAAATAATTTTGTTTAGCAATTTTAAATTTAATATTATTTGTAAAATATAATAATTATATTAATTTTAGAAAAAAAAAGGTAAAATTGTAAAAATTTCTCATTGACCTTCCAATTTCTCCCTTACCATTCTTTTAACTTCCAAACAAGGGAAGGGAATACCCTCCAATTTCCTTCCATCCCTTCCCCTCCCTCCCCTTTGATCCCCTTCCTTCCTTTCCCATCCAAACTTCCAAACAAAGTCTAAGGCTTTGTTTGGAAGTTTGGAGGGGAGGGCGGAGGGGAAGGAAGGGGATCCATGGGGGGAGGGGAAGGAAGGGAAGGAAATTGAAGGGTATTCCTTTCACTTGTTTGTGAGTTAGGAAAATGGCAAAGGAGGAAAAATGAGGGTTAATAAGATAATTTCACCATTTTAACCTCTGTTTAAAATTAATATAATTATTATATTTTACAAATTAAATTAAATTAAATTTAACATTTCTAACAAAATCATTTATATACTTTTAATAACACCAAAAAAGATCATATTTTCGATAAAATTTCTACTTTGCAAACAATGAAAATCTCATCACAAGATTATTTGTTTCGTCAGAATACTTTTCGTCGAAAAGTGACAAAATTTTTCAGCCGATGAAAAGTTTTACAAAAATAAATTTTCTATCGAAATTTTCAACGAAGTGTAGTTTCCATCAAAAGTTTTGACGAAAATGATTTCCTCCATCAAATGTTTTTAACGAAAAAAGAATTCTGCCAAAAATTTTGACGGAACATTTTCCGTTCAAAATTTCGATGGAAATGTGTTCTAACGAAAATTTCAACATAAATTGTTTTGTAAGAAATTTTGTGGGAAATGTTTCATTCGAAACTTTCGACGAAATTTAGATTGTGTAAAGAATTTTGACAGAATATTTTTTTCGTCAAAAGTTCTTATCGAAATATTTTCTGTCAAATTTTTTTGACAGAAATGTGTTCCTTTGAAAAATCTGATGGAAATTTTTTTTATCAATAAACTTGACGGAAATATTTTTCGTTTAAAATTTTCGATGGAAATGTGTTTCATTAAAAAATTTGACACAAATTTTTTTTGTCAACAAATTTAACGAAAATGTTTCTGTGGAAATTCTTTGGCGGAATTTAAATTCTGTTAAGAAATTTAATGAACTTTTCTTCCATTAACAATTGTTGATAGAAATGTGTTTCGTTGAAAATTTTGATGGAAATATTTTTTCGTAAAAATTTCTGTAAGGATATTTTTTTGTGAAATATTTTGGCAAAATTTAGATTGCGTAAAGAATTTTGACAAAAAAAATTTCCGTCAAATTTTTTTACAAAAATATTTTAGTCACAAATTTTGATGGAAATATTTTTCGTCAAAATTTTGATGGAAATATTTTCCTTATAAAATTTTGACGTAATTGTTTTACGTCGAAACTTTTCGTTAAAATTTTGGACGGAAATATTTTCGTTAAAAGTTGCGACGGAATTTAGATTCTTTCATCAATTTTGACTGTTTTTCCATAAAAAATTTATGTGAGTGATTATGGCAAAATCTGGTTCCGTCTCCAATTTCGTCTTTAGTTTTGATAGAATTTTTTTGACGTATATTATTTTCATCAAAAATTTCATCTCTATTTTTGACGAAATATTTTTTGTCGATAAATTCTGTCGGTATTTGAGAATTTTCGAATAATATCGCATTTGAAAATGATTCACAATTATGTAGTTTTCACATTTTAATGCTAAAGGTAGATAAGTAATTTTTAATATTTCCTCCCTCAAACCCTCCAAATTGGGGGAACTTTGATTTTATGAAGAAGGAGAATTTTGGAGGGTTTAGTAAAAATTTCCAAATTCTTCCCCTCTTTTTTTTTAAACTCACAAACAGGAGAAGAGCTTACTAAAATCCTCCGTTCCCTTTCCTTTCCCTCCTAAAATCAACTCCCAAACAAAGCCTTAGTTTCACATTTCAATAAACCTCAGAAGAAGTCAAAGTCACCAAAAGGTGAGTCCTCTATTGTTAGAGGCCAAAAAGAAGGGTAGGAAATTGAAGGATATTCCTTCCCCTTGTTTTGGAGTTACAAAAATGGTAAATGGGGAAAATTGAGGGTTAATGAGATATTTTTACCATTTTACCTTTTTTTAAAGTCAATATAATTATAATATTTTGCAAATTAAATTAAATTTAAAATTTCTAACAAAATTTCTACGATGCAAACGTTGAAAATTTGAGCATAAGAAAATGTACGCAATGATAAACGCTACAAAGCCAATTTGTGTCCTATGATACGGTTGCCTCTAGTTTGTGTGCCCATTAGCAAAGTGAGAAAAAAATAAAATAACACAAAATGAAAGAAAAGAAGTTCGATTCAATGTTGTAACTCACTCACACGCGGCTAGCTTGAGCAATTCACTTACGCAATCAAATAACTATCACCTATTTATACAAAAATAAAAAAAATAATAATAACTATCACCTAGTATACACCCACGCATTGCATAGACGTCTTAAAAATTATAGAACAACATTTTCTCTATATTTTCAACCTTCCAAGCTTGTTAGCAATTGAAAATGACGTGAAATAATAATAAAATATGAGGCAAACAGCAGTGCACAGCAATTGTAGAGTAAGAAAATTTTGTTAGATGATGAGAAAAGCAAAATTCACACTAAATTAGACATGACACCACCATTGTGGATTGATACATACATCACAACAAGTATTATTACACTAAATATTATTCAAAGCTAGCAGGGAGATACTTGTATTATTATATATTACAACGCTAGTGTTTATATTTCATTCAAACTTCAAACTACGGAACTTAATCCAGTGCCATAAGCATCTTCGAACACAACTTGAAAGGGATCATTATCATCAGTGATCAGGATCAAACGCCTTCCATTCTCATCATTGTACCTCCCAATATTAAAACAAAGACCAGGAGGGGCAGTGATTCTGGGACAGAACACAAGCTTGTATGATCTCTTATCATGTTTCTGAATGTTAAAGGTACCATTTAGGATCTGCTTTCCTGGATGATCTTCAAGACCACCAATACCAACCCATTCTCTAGGGAAATCATCAACAACAACCACCCACTTGGATGATTCAGCACAATTAGGCTTCTTTTCAAATGCAATATCCAATGGTGTGCCTGTAAAAATAATACCAGGGCTTATTCCTGGTATGCTGAATTTCACTGGCAACCCTTTGATAAACGGAGAATAATCTTGAACAACAGTAACTGGGCACTTTGAGTTCCCAGTTTTGTCTAGTCTTACTCCACCGCTACCAATAACAACTGGCAGAATGTAGTATTTTCCACCAGGAAAAATGGGTTTTCCATTTGAGTCCAGAACTTGTTCAACAACTTGTGAGAAGACTAATGGAAGGTTGGTCATGAAGGCAAAGAGGAAGAAGGAGAGCGTAAGTAATGCAGGCTTCATGGTTTAAAGCTAAGGATGTTGTTGTACTTGTGTTGTGTCTTGTTCTGTTCCCTCTGCCTCTCTATATATAGAATTTTAAGAGATACTTGCATGTGATCTGGATGTAGGAACTAGGAAGGGAGTCAGATATGGATAAGTTTTGAGTATAATATCACACATGAACTTAATTACGTTTACATATAAGTTGGTGTAAAAAAGATTTCTTTTTTCTAAAATTATTTTAAATAACTTTATTTAATGTTCATAGAAATGACGTGATTTTGGGACAAAAATTATGGTATATTTATAATTTTAATTTATTTTAGGCTTATAATAGTTTTTATCATTCTAATTTTTTTAATTTTTCAACAACAAAATGACGTCGTTTTGAGAACATTAGATAAAATTATCTAAAATAACATTAGATACTTTTTCACAAAAAGATATTGAGTGCTCTGGGAGGGAGTATTTTCTTTTTTTTTTGGTAAATAGAGAGTATTTTACTCCTTTGTGTGGTGCTATGTAGCGCCGATACCGACTCGGGACACGTGACACTCTGACACGACACTCCGACACGTTAATTCTAAAAAATGTTAGATTTCGACACATTATTAGGACACGTTTTGATATTAAATAATATTTTTAATTTATGTAATGTATATTATATTTAATATTCAATAATTTAACAAAAAAATGAATTTAAACTTATAATATTCATAAATTTTGCAAAGAAACATAAGATATCCTAAATATTTATATTAAACTCAATAAGATAATAATCGTAATCCAACGAATCTAATAGTTGGAACTAAAAACTCAACGCAACACAACCTTTAAACCTTTTTTTAAATTTATATAACACATGTTGGAGTGTCGGAGAGTGTCGGAGTGTCCAAGAGTGTCGGACACGACACGTCAGAGTTTTTGAAGTGTCGGTGCTTCATGGGTGTGGTGCACAACTTAATTTCTAGGGCTTTACTTTGCTTGTTTAGTGGTTGAAAAATTATCTTATGTTGTGAGACAAATAAAGTGGGGTCCACCAATTTTTTAAAACTAAAAAAAAAAAATAGAAAAGATAGACACATCTTATTTGTTGATACTTGCATGTGATGAGAGTGATGTGGATGTAGGAAGGGACTCATATATGGATAAGTTTTGAGTATTATACATGAACTTATTTAATTACGTTTAGATATAACTAAGTTCGTGTAAAAAAAAATTTATGAATGCTCCGCGAGGGAGTATTTTACTCCTTTGCTTGGTCCACAACTTAATTTTTATGTATGTCATCGGTGTTTGTTTTGTTTATTGTTAAAAGTTCACTCAATTTTCTTTCGAGCCTCGTGCGAAAAAAATCTTCAAATCTTTGTGGCTTTAGTACCTTCGAATAAATACAAATTTTGTGATATTTTTAATATTGAATATTTTTCCCGAGGAATCTTAGCTTGTATTTATTTAATTTTCGTAATCAATATATAGCATACCAAAAAACGAAAGGTGTGACTTTTCTAGTTCGAAGAACGATTTAAATAAGTCCTGTTTATAATATGCCATAAATCAACGAATAACGTGGCCATTTATTAAATTTCATCAACCAATGCATGGTATACCATGTGAACTTTTGCGGAATGAGAGCTGGGTTTGTATTTCTTAAGGGTGTAGAATTTCAATGTATGGATATCCAAGAAAACAGTGGTATAGAACAAAGCTTAAAGGAAAATTACAATAAACAGCTACAGAGGAGGCTGTGAAAGGGGGAGGTGTGTTTGAAAGCTAAGGTGGCTCAACAATTTGGCAGGATAATAGCTCATAAAAGTATATAATTATTGAAAGTATTCAAGTATGAGTTGTAAAGAAGTTCCACATCGGCTAGACATAGATCAAGTGATGACTATATAAGTACAAAAGACCCATAAACCTATAGTCTTAAGGTTTTGGGTTGAGATGTGGTGTCGGCCCACTTATTATGGTTTATCATTTGGCTCATTGATGAAGATACCATTTGCATAGGGTTCTAGGCTCCCCCGTACCATTCCTAACAGCCTCCGCAGAAGGCTAGTGAAAAAAGACTCTTCCGTAGAAGTTGCCCTCAAGGGGAGAGCATGATGTTAGGTCTCATACTTGAGGGGAAGATATTGAAAGTATTCAAGTATGAGTTGTAAAGAAGTTCCACATCGGCTAGACATAGACCAAGTGATGACTATATAAGTGCAAAAGACCCTTAAACCATAGCCTTAAGATTTTGGGTTGAGATGTGGTGTCGACCCACTTATTATGATTTATCATTTGGCCCATTGGTGAAGATACCCTTTGCATAGGGTTCTAGGCTCCCCGTATCATTCCTAACAATAATATCAGGTGCCCTTTCTGTGAGAAAAGAAGGATATCCATACATTGAGTTGTTCATCGAAAGAAGAAAAAAAAGTGAGTAAAAAATTGTTAGCCTAGGCCTCACTCTTGCTGTGAGACACTAGCTCACCATTGTACGCTTAAGATGGTGAGCTATGCAGGAAGATCTCACTACTGGAAAAGTCACGAATTGCGAGGGAAAAATTCCCTTGCAAACTGTGACGGAATTTGCAAGGGAAATAAAATTGCGAGGGAAAATTGGCAAGATTTCCGTTACTACATCGCCGTCGCAGAATCCCTTGCAGTTCGGTCGCAATTCCGTTGCAATTTGTAAGGAAAATTGATTCTCTCGCAAGAATCATAAGTGTGTGATGGAAACAGTGAGGGAAAATATCGGCGACGGAAGTTCCCTTGCAAAATCTAGGATCTGAAAATTGCAACTGAAATTTCATAATTTCCCTCGCTATTTCCCTCGCAAATTGCGAGGGATTAATATTCCCTCGCAAATTGTGAGGGATATATATTCCCTCACAGAATTAAAAAATAACAAATAAATCAAATTAAAAAGGGCATAAATTAGGAATTTGCCATTATAGGTAGGAGAAGACTATATAGAAAATATGCAATATGCATATAAGAATATGTCATTAAATGCGTCATCGCATTTTTTGTGGCAGACATTGAGTGCATGTAGTGATAGTAGTGCCCATGTCAGCTAATCGTAGGAAAGATAAGATTATGTTGAAATTTAATGTGTGTGTGCAAATGAATTGGTTATGAGAAGCAGAGGAAAATGTCTTAAAGAGACATGTTCTAGCCATCATTGTCGTCATCACTGTACAAATGAATGAAAAGTGACGCATGCTTCTGATGCCATCAAAAAAGGGCACTGGTCTTTGTAGTTGGGCTTTAACCACTTAATTAAAAGTCAAGTTCAGTCCAATAAAAAAAGCTAGGGTTCCCGGTTCAAGATATTCAGCAGCCCTTTTCAATGTGTGTGAATAGCATTTTAAAGACAAGGGAGTGTAAAAATCAATCATTATAAAAGAAAATAGAGAGGGAACTCAGAAACTTCACATGATAATTGAGGAAGGAGTAGTCTTTGGCCATTCTACGATATCTCCTTCATATACCTTCTGATCGAGCTGAGATTTGTTGACATATTCTCGACTCATCATTCTTCATATCCGATGATGGCTTTTCTTGTTGGAGGTTTGTAGCATCACCAGAAATTCCAAACCCAGGTGGTTTGTGTGTACGATTCTACTGTAGGTAACGATCTTGAGAGAAAGTTTTTTTTTTCTTAACTTCACCGTTGGATCGTGCTGAAATACTTTAAGCAAGGGTTCACTAATAACGGTTTGATCATTTATTATTTGACGTTTGTTTTTCTATGATGGTTTATGTCATGTTTTACATGTCCATATGTGTGCTGGTCTTTCTTTAATTGCAGGAAAATTATCAAAAACTTGAAGAGCAGAGGTCCGCACAGGCAGCGACAGACGGTCAATCCAGCTCCTCCTATTATGATAATGGGAACATGTTGGTTACACCTGCAGGTGGATTCAACAAGAAAGGAAGGGTGGTCGGGATGGGAGGATATGCTAGCCGGCTGAAGCCTAGTAAGCGGCCCTCTGCCCAGGTTGACAGTGTTTCTGCAGGTAAACTCAATGCATAGTTAATTCTTTTATGTTTTCAATCTCTATTCTATTAATATTTTATTTTAAACATTTAACTTACTATTTTATAATAATGTATTTGCAGATGAGCTTAAAAGGATGAGGGTGTCTCACTCTCAGATTCAGGAGCAATTGCATGCTGCGACAGAGCAATTGCATGCTATGAAAGAGCAGCTAACTCAGCAAGCAGACTTTATGAAGCAGCAAGCTGACATTATGAAACAAATGCAGGAACAACTCTAACTTTTAATGCAGGACAGCGAAGCCAACTGCAACAAGTCGAAGGGACCGGCGTCGGATGATGACCCTGATGATGACTTTGCTAGGACTTTAGAGGCATACTAGTTGTTGTTTGTATGTTTTACTTCTTTTAGGACTTCAGAGATATATGAGATATTTTTGTATGTTTTATTTTGTTTTGAACTTTAGAGACATTTTAGTTATAGATTTGATGGTTGTTGTTGTTCACTTTTGTTGATATACTATTTAATTTTAATTTAATTGTTATAGATTTGATGGTTGTTGTTGCTCAATTTATGTATTTTTGTTCATTTGGAATCCTTGTTGTTTACAGGAAAATTAAAAAAAGTTTAATACATTTTTTTATTTTAATTCCAGAGTTTGTGGTGGAAATTTTCAAAATTCCCTTTCAAAATTCGTAGCCTTTTGCGAGGGAAAATCAAGATGTTCCCTTGCAAAATTGGTAGCCTTTTGCGAGGGAAAATCAAAATGTTCCCTTGCAAATTTTGCAACGGAAATTTAATACAACCCTTGCAAATTTTGCAAGGGAAATTATACTCGAAATTTCCATCGCAATCTGCGAGGGAAAAACACAGTAGATAGGTTTGTTGTTAGCGAGGGAATTTTATTTTTTTGCAAGGGAACTTTTCCGTAGCAATTTGCGAGGGAATTTTCATATGAAAAATTTCCCTTGCAAACCTATTTGCGACGAGGGTTTTAGCGAGGGATCGTGTTCCCTCGCAAATTCCGTCGCAGACAGATTTTGCAAGGGAATTTTTCCCTCGCTGATTGAGAATTTTCTAATAGTGAGAGTGGAATCCCCAAAGATGATGTTTATGAACTCACGTGTAGGGTGGTGCTATGGGACTAGGCCTTATTAGGCCTTGGACGACCGACTTATCCTTATTGGGCTTGTGTGCACTCAGAGGCGGACCGACTCTGTTGCTAGTGTCTGCACATGCAGACACAAAAATTTGAGAATTTTTTTTTTAAAGTGGTGGGGTGGTTTAGGTCAAGTAAAAAAAAGATTTAGGAAGATTGAAAAGAAAAAAGTAAATATAAGCCCAACTATGGTAGTTAAAATCGGGATCTTACCTAAAAGCTGAAGGAGGACAAAAAATTGTGGGTTCGTAGTAATTCGACAAGTCTCAATGAAAGTTAACTTTCTATATTTATTTTATTTGTTATCGTAACAGCTTTGTTGACTCTTGATTATTATTATTTTTTATGTTAAGTTAAAATTTTCTTTTCTTTTCTTTTCTTGTTTATATTTTTTTTAATACATTTAAAATTTTCTTTAAAAAAAAATCTATGGGGCCGCTGCCCGCGAACCCCCGCCTTAAATGTGTGCACATAAAAAAGATTTTCTGGATTCGCCATTGTGTGCACTAGCCATAATACAAATCCCTTAACTTGATAATTTTCAAAATCAAAGTTCTAAGATGTATGGCAACTTAGTCCAATAATTCGTAGTGTTAGTGTTTTCTAGATGGATACAATGGTGTGGTCAATCGGCGACAAGCCTTCAGGCTAGTCTTCATGGCTTGTTAATTCCCCGTGCCATATGTTTGGATGATTGTGATCAAGATTAGATGCCATTCTCATCATTGTAGTAAGAAAAACTAGTATTTTGAAACTTATTTATAAATGTGTAGTAACCAATCACGCCAAAATGGAGTGTGACTAGTCGCGCGTAAAAGAGGGCATGGATAGGGGGTTGAGTCGCGCCCCATTTTGGGCGCAACTCACTTAGTAATAACACGTGGTAAAAAATAGTTAAAAATTTTATCATAAAATTTTTAAAGGCCATAATTTTTTATTTGAATGTCCGAATCAGATATTTTTTTATTCTACATAACTTTTCAAGATTTACCTGTTGGCAAATTCTTGAAAGTCAAAAAAAAATCAAAAAAATGTTTCATTGTGTCCCGTCTGACACATTTTATTATGATTGGTAGTAAAATATTTAATAATTTTTGGGACCAATAACCGATAAATATTTAACAATTTACCTTAATATTAGTATAGTTAAATGTGCATGCGCATACAATTTACCATAAAAAATAAATGTGCACTCGTACATATGGGTACCGGATAATCTCTTGGTAATATATTCGATGTTTATTAGAATTCATGCTAACGAGGTTTTGAATTTAATTTAATTTTCCTAATGTTCCCTTATACATGGATGATAGCTGTTGCAACTTCGGCAAATGCACCGGTCGTACAAGTAATAAAGTGATATAGTAAAGTTGTCGATCTTTTTACCAAAAAAAAAAAAATTGTCAATCTTGAAGATGGGTTTGTGAAGGTAAATACGGATGGAGCTTCCCGTGGTAATCCTGGCTTGGCAACTTGTGGGGGTGTAATTAGGAACTCCCAAGGTATTTGGTTGGATGGATTGGCGTATAAGTTGGGTTTCTGCTCTTCTTTTAAAGCTGAATTTTAGGGTATTCTGAGGGGTTTGGAAAGGGCTTGGAGCAAGGGTTATAGGAAAATTATCTTAGAAAGTGGTTCGCTGTTGGCAATTACTATGCTCACCAATTGTGATATAGCAGCTCGTGAGGTGCAGTTGGTTTCTCGTATACGGACGTGGCTTGGAAAGTAGTGGCAGGTTTATCTCCATCACAACTTCCTTCAGGGAAGGCAACTCGTGTGCAGACTGGTTAGCTAACTTTATTTTAGATTCTGCTGAGCTACAGTGGTGGACCCAGAAAATTATAAGAGAGGGGGCGAAAACCCAGAAAATTACAAGAGAGGGGCGAAAGTTTTAACAAATCCAACTTATATTCCAAATAAGATATAGTTTAACAAGTATATTGAATTGATGAATTTAACATAGGTTGTTTCATTGCCATGTGCCCACATCAACAGTGAAAAGTAGGAAAATCACAATCTAAAAACAGAAAACATATACAAACAGTTACAAAAAATGAAGTATATTATATATTTTTTGAGAGCATATACATGTTTTTCAGATTTGGGAAGGGGGCGGCCGCCCATCCACGCCCCCCATGTAGGTCCGCCCTTGCTGAGCTAGTTGATCAGTACTTCTTCAGTCAACCTCCGCTTGGTGTTCAGCATTTATATCTTGGTGATCTTGCTTTGGTAGGAAGGGAGCGTGTTGTGGCACTCCTTGGGTAGTTCCATTTTTTGTTTTCTTCTGTTTTGGGTCTAATTGCCCTTTTGTTTATCAAAAAAAAAAAAAAAAACAATTTGTCGATCCCACAAGGACTGATGACCAATCACTAATTTATCTATTCAATTAAAGTTGAATCGATCGTGAAAGATTTCTTGAGAATATTTTAATTTAATTAAAACATAATTTTTAAACTTATTTTTAGTTTTCAATAAGAAATTAAATTCAGAATTAATAAGGGCCGACCCAGTTCAAATACCCACTTCGTGAGTGTCTGGGGAAGGGAATACTCTAGGCAGTCTTTCCCCTGCTTTTTGCAGAGAGGCTGATTCGAACCCGCGACCTGACACACCACGGCAAGCAAGCTTACCGCTGAGCCAAGCCGGCCCTTCAAGAATTAATAATGCTAGAAAATTGGTTTTAAGTTTTAATAAAAGACGTAGCTAGGACTCAACTTCCTCAATATTCTCATAACGAGTTTACCTATTCTTATAATTATATTCAAGATAAAGTTATTAATAGTTCTTTCTATATTTGATTAGACCTCAATCCCTTGGTAATCTGATCCTTTATTTCACTCAAAAGCCTAATCCCTTAGTACTTTTTCATAAAATAAGCATTAACGCAAGAACCTACAGTTATAGAATTCATAAGTCTATCCCTAGATCATACAAACTCTAGCAATTAATTAATCGGAATCAAAACACCAACATCTCTATTGTCATGCAAGATTCTAATGCTCATTCAAGATTGGCCAAATCATAAACGAGACTAGGAATTTAAAAATAGATTAATTACATAACTTTAAATCAAGAATATAAATCATACGAGAGGTAAACAACGTTTAAGAACCCATTGGTTCCGTCTCGCCCTAACTATTTAAAGAAAATTAGCCTGACATAGTCACGAAAACAAGAACAATAGATGGAGAAAAAACTAAAATTCATAAAAATAAAATAAAACCCGGTCTCCACAGTGAAGCTTTGACCGAATCTGTAATCAATCTTTAATTTCCTATTTTTCTTTAATATTTTCACTGGTGCCAAATGTCTTCTCATCATATTAGTAGTTGTTCTTTCTAGTAGAAAATAACCTGAAACAATAAAAAGGATTAGGATATTATCTAGTTGTTGACATTTTACTAACCTTTAGTATTTTATTAATTAACAATATATTTTTAATCATATTAATTCTTATTTGAACTATATTTGATATTAAAAATATAGTGTCTTTGACACTTATCAATAGCTTTTTGGCATGCCATTACGAGAACAATACATGTTTACAATCGCTTTTCATGCCATTCTTCTGGATGAAAATTAATGAATATGTTACTACCTATCACGATAAAATGTGTCCAATGGGACATAAGGAATCATTTTTTGGAAAAAAATTTAATCAAATTCCCTCATGGATTTGTCAGCGCCTAGATCTTCGAAAGTTACGTGGAACAATTTTGTCAAACTCGAGTTTTTACGTAAAAACAAAAGGGATGGTAAAAACGTAAAACGTAGGAACGCCACGAAACATAAAGTTTCTACTTTCTACTACTTAAGGTCAAGATACAAAATTATATATATGCATGTAAAAAAAATATAACATAATAAACATGTGTTGAGCCACTTATCTATCTAAAAAGAAAAATTATTTTTGATAATGAAGTATCAAAATTATAAACAGTGATAACTAACAAGTAATGGGTAAAATCTGCTCTAACGGCTTCATACACTTTACAGATTTTGGATCATCATTCATCATGATATAATTCCACTTCTTTTAATGCACACAATGATCCAAAAAATAAAACAATTCTCATAACATAACTTATAATAAAATTACAGTTTTATAAGACATAATTATAAAAGACATATATCCAAACAAAAAGATATCAAGATAAATTCCCTCATGGATTTGTCAGGAGCAATGTTGTCAAGCTTGAGTTTTTACGTAGAAACGGAAACGGGTGATAGAAACGTAAAACGTAGAAATGACACGAAACATATAGTTTCTACTTTCTATCACTTGAGGTCAAGATACAAAATTATATATATGCATGTAAAAAAAATTACATAATAAACATGTGTGTTGAGCCACTTATCTATCTATAAAGATAAATTTATCTATCTAAAAAGAAAAATTATTTTTGATAACCAAGTATCAGAATTATAAACATTGATAACTAACAAGTAATGGGTAATAATCTGCTCTAACTGCTTCATACACTTTACAGATTTTGGATCATCATTCATCATGATATAATTCCACTTCTTTTAATGCACACAATGATCCAAAAAATAAAACGATTCTCATAACATAACTTATAATAGAATTGCAGCTTTATAAGACATAATTATAAAAGACATATATCCAAACAAAAAGATATAAAGACACTGTGCATATGATTTGGAAAAAACAAAAATTGGATTTTTTTATTTCTTTCTTTTTTTATTTTCATTTTAAGTAAAAATGGTCAAAACGGTAAAAAGCGTAAGTTTTTACTGTTTTTACACAGCGTTTCTATCAGTTTCTACCAAGGACAGTTTTTACTTACGTTTTAACACGCACCACTCTAGTAAAGACGTAAGTTTTTACGTTTTTACACTAGTTTTTTACAACAATGATGTCGAATATAAAGAATCACCTGATTCAGACACGGGACTCAAAAGTTATGATATTTCGAAATTTTACGATAAAACTGTTAGCTATTTTGTGCCACGTGTAATTACCGGGTGAGTCGCGTCCAAAATAGGGCGCGACCCAGCCCCATCAAGCCATCTTTTAAGGGTGACTGGTTGCGCTCGATTCTAGATGCAATTAATTCCTATATATTTATAAATAAATTTCAAAATGTTACTTTTTCCTATTTTTTTATTTAATTCATAATATTTAAATTTTTTCCCTACACAATGCACCGCTGCATCTTTCATAACTGGATTCTTTTTTTCTTTTTCTTTTTTGGTTACAGCAAGGGGCAATGCCCCCACAAAATAAAAGAAAAGCAAACAAGAAGGAAGGAAAAAAACAGAACAAGAAACAGCAGAAAACAAAATATCAAACACTAGCAGAAAGCCAGGAACAAGCATCATCCTGTATTTCTCCTAGCAGCCACCTTATTCAGACCCGGATCCAAAAGATCAGCAGCAAGAAGATTTAACAGATCGCTGTGAGGGGAGGAGATTGATTTGAGCCCAAAGGAATCATCCAAAGCCTTCTTCGCAATCCAATCCGCACAGGTGTTGCTACTCCTAGGAATTTTATTCAATAAGATAGTCCACTCTTTCATTAAAAAGACTCGAATCTTAGCTACCAATGGCAGCTTTCGAGTATCATTACCATGATTGGTAAGAAGGCAAAATGCTTGAGAAGAATCAGTTTCCAACACTAGTTTCCTCCAGCTATGCTTCCAGGCGAAATCAAGTCCATAAAGGAGAGCCCAAAGTTCAGCATGCAGAGGAATGCAAGAGCCAATGAAGGCTGAGAAACCGCCACACCATAATCCATTCCTATCCCTCAAGAGACCACCACAAGCTGCCCGATTACCTTGCACAGCCCCCCCATCCACATTTAATTTCAGAAAGTCCTCCGCAGGCCTAATCCACGATGTAGGAAGTTGAGAGTGAGAAGTTCCTGAAAATGTTTTTTTAAACTTAGCCAAACAGAACCTATTTTCCTCAATTTCTACAGCAATAGCCTTTGAAGGATCCTCAGGACGCTGGAAACCTTCTTCGTGAATTTCCTTATTCCTCCATAACCACAAAAAGTAGCAAGTGGTAAAGAAAGAGTCTCTCCAATCCTTGAGGTTGCTGTTGTTTGAAGTGAGATTCAGAATCATCCACTCCCTAAAAGAAATCACAGTGAGGAAACTTGGTGGAAGAGGGTGCAACATGGGCAACAACCAGCACTTTCTTGCCTTCCAACAATCTCTAAACACATGAAGGCAATCTTCAATCACTTCAGGGCAGAAAGGGCACTTATTGGAACTACCACTCCACTTTGATATTGACTCTCTTGTTAACATTCTATCATGAAGCATTTTCCAGATAAGCGTTTTAACTCTTTCCTTGCCTTTCCACTTCCAAATACGGTCCAACAGTCAATGGGGGAGGAATTGCTAGAATCTAACAAGTTATTGTATGCCAGCTTAACTATGGAATGCCCAGGGTTCCAGTTAGTCCAAGCTACGCTATCCTCCTCGGCTTCATCATCCGGATGAGGAATGGCAAGAATTTTGTTCACCACATTAAGGTCAAAATGGTTCACAAGATAATGCTCATTCCAGCCTCCTTTAGAAAGGAAAATACTGTTGCTAATCTTTAAATCCAAGACCTCTTGAGAAGGAAGGGTATGAGTATGAGCAAGGAGGTTTGGGCTGAGACCAGTCCAATTGTCTTTCCAAAAATCAATCTTCTTGCCATTACCTATTTGCCAAGAAGTATTGCTTATCATTTGAGGCCAGACCTTACAAATGCTTTTCCACAAGTGAGAATCATAAGGTTTACTAACTACCTCTTTTAGCATATCTTTTCTCCTGCCATATTTGGATAGCAAGACTTGGACCCAAAGCTGAGATGGAGACTGAACCATATTCCAAGCACACTTTTGGATGAAAGCTTCATTCTGGATGCGGAGATTGAGAATACCTAACCCACCCTGGTTTTTAGGGAGTTGAAGGTGTTCCCAACCGATTGCATGATGCTTCCTATGAACCTCAGTATCTCCCCAAATGAAATTCCTTTGCTTCTTTTCAATTTCTTCACAAATACCCACAGGTAATAAGCTGTTTTGCATGTGGAACATAGGGATAGTGGAGATGACCGGTTTTGCTAGAGTCACTCTACCTGCCATAGATAGACACTGATTTTTCCAACCATTGAGCCTATTGTTAACCCTATCTATGATCTCTCCATAGTGAAGTTTACTAGTCCGGCCATGTTTCATTCTGTATCCCAGGTATCTGCCCAAGTTTTTTGTTTGAGCAAAACCATTAATCTTCACTATCTCATTAGCAACATCAATTGGAACATTTTTGGAGAAGAAGATATTAGATTTTGGGTAACTCACCTTCTGACCAGACATGATCCCAAACTTTGTGAGGCACTCCATTACTGTCTTGATTTGGTCAATTTTGGCTTCTCCAAAGAGTAACAAATCGTCAGCGAAGAGGAGATGAGATATGGATGGTCCACCTCTACCAGCTGCCATTGGCTTCCACTCTTTCTTTGCAATTGCATCAGAAATCAAGTGTGTCAGTTTTTCCATACAAAGCACGAAAATGTAGGGAGATATTGGATCTCCTTGCCTCAAACCTCTACTCGGAAGGATGCTACCAGCCTTGGAACCATTCCAGAGGATTTCAAGCTCAGCTGAAGTGATGCACTGCATTATGATATTCACCAGAGATTCTGGGATGTTTATCTCAGACAACACTTTATATATAAAATTCCAAGACATCCTATCATAGGCTTTCTCTAAGTCGATTATGATTGTGAAGAATCCCCTTTTCCCCTTCATTCTATTCATAGAGTGAACCATCTCTTGAGCAATGATAATATTGTCCTGGATTTTTCTTTTAGGAACGAAACTGACTTGTTGAGGAGAAATCAATTTGTTAAGAAGGGGTTTCAGCTTGCTCACTATAATCTTGCTGATACCTTTATAAAGAACAGAACACAAAGCAATCGGGCGAAATTGGTTAATCTTTTCTGGTTTTTCCAGTTTTGGAATGAGAACCAGAAAGGTTTTATTTAGATCCTTCACCTCATCCGGCTTCTCCCAAATCTGATGCACACAATCAACCACTTGTTTTTTCATAATATCCCAATTTTTTTGGAAGAAAAAAGCTGGGAAGCCATCTGGACCAGGAGCTTTGAGAGCATTCATGGAGAAGAAAGCTTCCTTGATACTCAATTCCGAGATAGGATCCTTCAAGGTTGTCAACTCAGTCTCCTCTAATGCAGGCCAGCAAGTATTGGTGACTTCCCAAGGTCTGGAGTGATCTTCTTCAGTAAAAAGATTAGTGAAGAAATCATGAATAATCTTGTTCAGGCTGTCTTCTTCTCTAACCATATGACCCTCATCATTCTTGAGCTCTAAAATTTTGTTTCTGGCTCTTCTAATTATCGTAGTTGTATGATAGAATCTTGTGTTACGATCCCCATCCTCAATCCATTTGCATCTAGCCTTTTGAAACCAAAGAGCTTCTTCTTGTTCTAAAACTCTATTCAACTCATCCTGAAGAGCAAAATCAAGATCAGATTGGGCAATATCATGCTGGTTGGTGTGGTTAATCTGGGTCTCTTGGATTCTTTTTAAAAGGTAATCCTTCCTAACTTGGATACAACCAAAAACTCTTTTATTCCAAGATTTAAGCGGATCAATTAGGTTTTCCAGGCAAGTGACAATCTTGGTATGGTGGTTCCAGATAAACTTGAGAAAGTGAACAAAAGTGCTATGACTCTGCCAAGCTACCAGGAATCTGAAAGGTCTCTCTTTCCACTGGTTCTCATTGGGGAAAAGAGAAAGAAGAAGAGGATTATGATCTGATTTTAGTCTTGGTAAAGCTCTAACATCCGCATCTCCAAAAGTGGTTCTCCAAGCTGCATTTGAACAAATTCTGTCAAGTCTCTTGAAGACTCTATCAAGATGAAGCCATTTGGGTCCCCTCCAAGTGAATTTAGAGCCTCTACAACCCAGATCCAGCATATGGCAGTCATTTAACATGTAGGAAAACTTCTGACATCTAGCAATATTCACAGGGGCTCCCCCTCTTTTCTCTTTTGAGGAAGTTATCTCATTGAAACCCCCCATCATGGCCCAGGGTCCCGTCATGCTACCACTGATTCTTCTCAGATCCGTCCAAAGCTCATCACGGACTTCCTCTCTAGGATTGGCATAAACCACAGTGAGATGAAAGGAAGGACCATGATTAACAGAACAAGACAAGTGAATAAGTTGATTAGATTTCTCTAT
The DNA here is from genome assembly GCA_032173675.1 of Gastrolobium villosum. NCBI lineage: Eukaryota > Viridiplantae > Streptophyta > Magnoliopsida > Fabales > Fabaceae > Gastrolobium > Gastrolobium villosum. Next base: position 121,808 of record JAVKPL010014050.1, read on the forward strand.
GACAGATATATTGAACCTTTCTTCTTTCCAAAGAATCCAAATACCACCAGAAAAACCAATAGCATCTACTAGAACATACTGGTTGAAACCAAGTTGTTTTATTTTCTTCAGGGCTGCTACACCACTGATCCTAGGCTCTAGGATGGCAACCATTCCAATCCTATACTTTTTGATGAAATTTCTTAGGGATGTCTTAAAGGACTTTTTTGCAGCACCCCTAACATTCCATACAAGGCAATTCATTAAATAACTAAATTGGTCCCAGGTTTACAAAGTACCTGGTTACTTTGTGTCCTATGCTCAGAGGCATCTTCCCTGTTTGGATTCTCCATCTCCATCCCATCTTCTGAAGCTCTATCTGGAGGTTCAGCTTTCCACGAGGTCTCCTCACTGTCCGAATTGGAAATTTCCATCTCTGCAGGAATGGCAACA